>CABFOV010002580.1:24858-82401 GCA_902141375.1 Timema poppense
GGGCTGGGTGTTGTGCTTGTTTTGAATTTAAGTTAGTTCATAAGTTGTGTGCTGATATAATCAGAATGTGAACGTTAAATGCCTCAAATTAATGTGAAAATGAAAATGAACAATAAAATACACAATAAAAAAATGTACGATATACCAACAGCTAACATTTAGGCGTACCCAGTTTTCTCTGGACACTTATAAACATTTATTGGTTGAGCCCTCGCCAAAAATGAAAGGTAATTCGTATCTTTTACCTCATTTGTATTCTGAATATTAATTCTCAACTGCTTTCACACCCCGTTTGAATTTTAAACTAAGCATATTCGACTTCACCCGAGATCCAAACCAGAAATTCACTCAAAGGGGGTTCGAAAGGAACTATAAGACACACATAAGTAGGCCTTTTATTAATATAGCAATATTGTGTCTACTTGATTATTATTTTTAGTACTATAAATCGATTGGTAGCATTTTATTACCACACAAAAGTTTTATTATTTACTATTAGCCTGGTAGGTAAGCTTATTACAATTTCGATGCAAAAAACTAAGAACATCGTCATTTAAAAAAAACATGATTTTCAAATACAATTTATTTTATTCTTTCAATTCAAAACAGATTCTGACATACTTTAATAAATTTAGATGTATTTAGTGCAAACGGCTCAATGTTTGATGATTTAACTATTGCCCCTAGTTAATTCTATTTATTTTAAGTCTAAAATATTAATTAGGAATCATTATTAAAATGGTTTGGTATAAATTAATAAAGTGTCACACCTGGACATTGCCTTTACATTAAACATACAAACAAATACATTTTTTATAACTAGATCAGAATCTTAATCAAAGTTAAATAGAATTTATATTAATAAAAGATAAGTTTTTTATTAGCTTTGTGTATTATTTTTGGCACTGCGTCTTACTACCTGTTCAGGTTATATGCTTATGTACTAATTACACTAATGCGTTAGGGATTAGGAAGGCTTAATTTAGAGGTAATGCATCTGCGTTTGAATGGACCGACCAGGATCGAACACCAATCTCCCCATCTTCAGCAGTTTAATCCAACACGAGATTAGCACGTTAGACCATCCGACCACCGAAGCGGGGTTTGTTTAGTTATTTAAAACCGTGTATGCTATGATATTATAAATTTAATATATTTGTATGGATGTTCTTACTAATTTATTAGAATTATTATTCATCACAATGTATGTTCACATCCTAATTGTTTTAATTTGATAATTATATACAATATATATTGGAAACTTGCTATTTTTTAATTCCCTTTTGTTTTTACACGGTGCACGGTCAATAGCTACCCTTAACTGCAACACTACCGTCACATTTAGGAACAGAGTTAGAGCCTCTACACTGTCTTCTTGTAGATGGCTGCCAACCGACTTCCTTAGCTATGCACTACAGCACGGCTTTTCTTCAACTCTCATGAAGCTCCGCCCCCTACTATTTAGACAACCAATCACCTAAAAAGGTTTTACTGGCTATTACTTCAAACTCATTGGTCTCTACATTCCATCAGACAAGCCAGGTCCATCAGTCGCTAGTCAACAGGTGATAATACACCATTCTCAGCAGGATAACCCAACACTGTTTTTTACTTCCAAGGAAACATGCAAGTGTGGATTAACATCTTGATAGAATTAACTTTGAAATAATATTATCTTACACTATTCTTTTGTGTATTTTAATGATATTTTCCCTCTCTATATTATGACAAAGAATAAGTTTAAAGAATCTTGCCCTCTTTGAGTAGGCCCCCGGACTTTAAAATATAATACCCACAACAAAAATAAATTATACATATCATTAAAATATAGAATTTAATCTAGGCCCGGCTTTTTAAAAAAGTTCTTGACAAATAATAATTACATTCTTTACATCTTTTCCTCCTAATAAACACATAGAAGATCTTAAATCTTTCTAGGCCCTCCCAGCACACACTTTTTTTCTCTCTATTCAATTTGAGACATGGATATTGGGAGCGAAGGAAAAGAGGAGGCTCGAAGCACTGGAAACGTGGGGCTACTTGAGGATTCTCAAGATTAGTCGAGCGGACAAAGTGATGAACTAGGTGTATGCTAAAGCTAGGTAATTAAAAAGTCTGTGGCATCAGATTCGGCTAAAACGTGACGGCTGATTGGCCACTCACTGCGTCACAACAACCTACTAACAACAATAGTGGAAGGTGCCACTGAAGAAGACCACACCTGGAATACATGCACCAGATAATGTCGGATTTAGGAATTGACCTACATGTAGATGAAAAGGAAGACAGTAAGAAGGAATAGAGAATTTCTGCAAACTAACCCTAGGCTTGAGACCCAAAGAAGAAAACAGGCTCAATATTTATTTCAGTGCTAGGTTCCTGGCTTAACACCCCCCTCCTCCCTCCCCCGCTTTGATGGCATTCAATAGACACCACCTCCATCTCCCTAAAATTACTGATGACCTACGACATTACTATACACAGATGGTATGCTGCGACTATGCATCTGAGGGGTACGAGTCCCCGGTGAAACACCTTACTGGTACTCTCAACCAAGTTCTGGGGAAAATGCCTTTGAACGAAGGACAAAAGGCCCAGCATTCTGAGATTTAATACAAAATGGAAGTGTAGCTATATAATCTGTTTAATTAAAACCTCAATTTTAAGCAGTATAAAATTGAGTAAACTAATTATTTAATCAATATTATACATGGGAAAAGTTTAAAAATGAGGTGGCCCAATGGCTAAATAATTTTATAATAAAGTAAAAATAGACTACTCAGAGTAAATTTGATGAAGAAAGCCAACATGGGGAAAGAGGAAAAATGTGGGAAGAATCCAATGCACAAAGGTGACATCTTCTTCCTTTCTTCTGTCTTCTATAGTAGAAGTAGTCACACACACATTTTAACACTAATTAAGTAATATTTCGGCATTGTTGCCTTTATCAAACACAAAGAAGAAAGAAGAGAGTAACAGATAACACTAACACTGGCCTTCCCTATTACTCTTTCCCTAGGTGGGCTTTCTTCATCAAATTTACTTTTAATAGTCTATTTTACCTTTTCTTTACTGTTATCAATTTCCTTTATTATAAAAAAAATACATGGGAAAAGGGATAAATAAAAAAGATTTTTTTTTCAAAAACTTTAGATATATTTTAACAATTAATGGTTAAACATTTTACATAACTATATGATACAGAGCAGTTTGTCAATAATTATTATTGATTACAATATAACCTCAATATATGGTTATTTAAGATGATACAAATTGCATTTGCACATAACATACAATTTTTATTAATAAACTTGGTTCTAAAAGAGTCTATAGCGCAATTTATATTTTACCTTATTTTATTAGCATTTATCATGTGTAAATCAAAAACAAATATATATACCAATATTTATTTCATCTTTCCGCAGAAAATTATATATTAACAGTAATATAATATATATAGTTGTGGAAAGATGAAATTTTGTTAAGATCCTAAGTGAGTAAATAATGAACTATCCAATTTTGATTTTAATGAGACCGGCGCAAATAATGGTTTATGAAAGGTAATGATTTCTACAACTTAAATTTTAATCAAAAATCTATATTTTATTAAAACTTGAGTCCATCTAAATTATTTTCAAATACTTGTGAACAGTATGTATACATGTGCAGCAGAAACATGGACAGTGAATGTAAGAGAGACTAGGAAAGTGGAGGCCACGAGAATGAAGATATTCGGTTAATAGTAGAAGTACAAAAGATTGTAGAGGAAGCAAGACTGAGATGGTATAGGCATGTAATGAGGATGGAAAAAGAGAGGATGACCAAAGAAACTGATGGAAATGAAGTATGTAGGAAAAAGACAGCAAGGGAGGCCAAGAAAGAGATGGGAAGAGCAGATAACAGAAAGTGTTCAAGTGAGAGGAGAAGAATGGAAGAAATTAAAGGAGGAAGCGTGGTGGAATAATAGAGGAATATGGGGGCATTTTGCTAAAATGACATAGACACAGGTTGTAAACAGTTGTTGAAGAAGAAGAAGAAGGTGATGATGATGAACATGTCTTACCTGCTTTCTTGGCAGTATCCTTGAAGGCAAAGTGAAAATATGTCTATTGGAACTGATATTTGTTTAAATTCTGTCATGCTCACATTCATCTATGGACACTAAACGTGATATATTTGTTAAAAAAAGAATTATATTGCAATATTTGTTTTGATGGCCACTGAACATTTTCACTAATATAAAATATTAGTAAAAATATTTAAATTTTAAAACAGGCATTAGATCATTGAGGAGGGAAAACGAGTTTAAGCCTGTATCTATAAACTTTTGATAACAAAATGCTTTTTTTTTGTTCAAAATAAATAAAAAAACTTCTACAATAGATAAATTTGGTTTAATTTTCTACACATGGTAATCTCGAGAGTTTCTAAAGATGTGTTGAGAGCAGTGCACAATTTGAACCGGACAATTTTCTGAACAAATTCTACAATCCCCATAAAAGATATTCAAGAACAGTTGAGATCACCATGTTTTAGAAAACTAAATTAAATGTATCTACTGAAGAAATATTTGTTGGTGAAAATGTTTGTAATCAAAACTGTAAAGATACAAACTCACACTATATCTCCCCAACCTTAATGATTACAAAATGATATAACAATTTATTTATTTACCAATTTCAACAAATCAAATTTGTTAAGATAATATACAAATACAATATATTTACTAAATATGATAAAAGGTACAATTTTAAGAAAAAACAACATTAAATTAAAATTCTAAACAGAAATAACATACTCACTCTAAAAATCAGACTATACCTGTAGTAATGAAAGATTGTTTAAAAAAATATGTTTGTGTGTTTTTTAGTATTCTATTTAAACAACTTCTACTTCAGTATCATTAAGGTTCGTTGGCTACCCCTCCTAATTTAAAACACAGTTCAAATATGTATTCTGAGAGTTAATTTTTATTTTAGCCATGATGGGCTGTGATTGAAATTATAATGTATTTATTGGGCCATCCACAAATCATGGTCGAATGCGTGGAAACATAACCAAATAAATGTGTTTTGTTTTTCAGTCCCCTCACTAAGTAGTGGTAGGAGTACACTGTACAGGCCTGGCCTGACCGCTGGGACATCAAATTGTAAATCAGACCCCAGTCAAGGCCTACTTCGTGCAGCTAAAACAAGCCACCACTTAATAATAAAAAACAATATTCAAAGAAACAGTTGTTTTCAACACCAGGAGATTCTTCTTTTTTTACAATACCCACTAACTAGTTTAGAAATGCAAGAAGAAAAATTACATTTTAAAGAAAATCACAAGCAGCAAGTGAAAAAAAAATTATTATCTAAACACGGATGGACTTTTTTTAATTCATATTAAATACTGTAAAACCAGGTTAATTTGTACTAAATTTTTAAGATGTAGTATGAATGTTAATCTCCATTTTGTTGTAGAAAGCATGGGTGATGCATTCTAAAAAATTGCAAATGTATCATCCATGATTTTTACAAGAAACTAGAGATTTAATCTTTTTTTTTTAATTTCGGTTCTAAGTAACCTAATTATATCGTAATACATAACAAGATGGCGCAGGAGAGAAAGACATGAAAACAAAATGGGGTTTGCAATAAAAAGAACAACACAGCTCTCATTTTACATTCATATCACTGGGAAAAAATAGTAATTACTATTTTGTCTAGTGACAGCAGTTTAAAGTGCAAACTGTTTTTCTATTTTTATTGTAAAAACATTTTGTTAATTTGTATCCCTTGTTTTTGTACCTTCTTCTATGCATATCAAAATTTACCTGGTACAATGCATAATGAATAAAGGTTTTTATTAAAGACTATTTATCTTTAAGGAAAACTTTTTTTTTTTTGCTTTTCGAGGTATTTTATTATATTTGGAAGAAGGTACAGTAAAGGGGGATAGACACATATAAAAGAGAACGTACCCAATATGGTAAAATCAGAACACAATTTACATTATACAACGATGTCACTGGATTGTGTTTTCTTTTCTTTTATAAAGTTGTGTTTCACACTCCCTCCTGGTAAGTTCTGAAAGAATGAAACCTAGGTCGAGGAATTGGGCAATAACGATCAATTTTCTTCAAGAGACAGCAGTTACCTCTTTGTCCAGTAGCTTCTTCTAAATATAACTTAAAGATCTAGTATATTGTCACCCGATAATACAAGTGTTCTATCTCCAAAATTGTTAAATTTGAGATATTTGGTGTTTATGTTTATTTAGAATTCATATGATTCACCTGCAGTGAGATTGAGACTACTATATAATTACTTAGGAGGACACAAACTCGAGTTGTCATCAAGTAACATTGGTTTTATACACAAGGTTAAACTTACATAGAACACTTGCATTCTCGGGTGACGATATGTTCACATATTTACTGTTCCTTTCATATCTTTCTCCTTCATCACCCCTTTTGCATGTCCTGCCATTCCTTATCACCTTTCCGCTCGTTTATTTGTATTTGAAAATTGTTAAATAAAGCAAGAGCTTACACTCCTTGATAATAAAAGACAATATGTTTGATGTTTTTCAACTATTTGAGTTAATTATCAAGATGTGAACCGAGGCGCTTGCATAAACAAAAAAGCGATGATAAAAATAAAATGACAGCTACAAATATTAAAAGTTTGAGGGTTACCAAATCCAGACAACATTTAATTATAAAAATGATTTTTTTTAATTAATATTTTTTTATCGGCCTATCTACCTATCCAAGCCACCATCCAGCAGTATTAATCTGGCACCACTTAACGTTTAAGTTAACTTCCAACTTTTTCAAATAAGTGCCTGCCCATTTATTTGTGTCTGTATTTCTTATTATGAAAAAGGTATATTTGGAAGAAGGTGCAAGAAAGACGAAGATAAATATATAAAAGCAACAAACATAATAATATGACCTTTACAACGGAAAGAAGAACACAGTTCATACTTTACACTGCTGCCACTGGATAAAGAGGTAATGGCTGCCTCTTGAAACAAATTGATCGTCACCGCCCAATCCCCCGACCTAGGTTCCATTCTATCAGAACTCATCAGAGGGGAGTGTGAAACGTGCAACACAACTTCCTAGAAGAGGAAACCAAAAACACAAAAGGGAGAAAAAAGGAAATTGGTAAAGGATAGGACACTTCTATCTAAGCTATCTAAGTGTCCTATCCTCCAATACCAATTTTATTTTTATATATAGGTTAACAGGTATTAAACAACGTCTCATTTCTGTGAAGAATATTTGCAGCTATAATTAAGATAAAGTTAATTTGTTCTTGCTATTATCCTTTTGGTCCTGATTTCCTCCAAGCACAATAAATAGGAACACTATTAACAAAATATACAGAATGAACCAAAATGGAACATAAGAGTATTATAAATATTTGATTAATGTTATTTGATTCTTGGATCATTATTAATGTCACTCTGCTATTTATCACATAGAAACGCTACATCGATTGCATCAACCATATTATAGTACAAATTATGACTACAAACATTTTCTGTAAATGCAGACGGTTTACTAAAATGCACCTGGAAGGCTTGACTAGATATATTCTCTCTTGCTCCCACCACTGAAAAACAAAAAATGAACATAATTAAATGAAAAATATTGTTTTACTATTTACTGTCTGAGTTTAGAGCAGGGACAATGAGTAGAGGGGAGGATGACCAGATACATGTGCAGAACAAGTGATGCTCTTGTTACATGTTTAACAATACTTAAGTTGTAATTAGGGTAAGGCCCTCAAATCCATATGGATATTCGAAATTCGAGCTATAATACTGCTTATTGGTGGTTCAGAACCAATTATAATCATAAGATAATCTTAACAGCCAGGCCCCAGACCAGTAATTTAACACTTAACTGAATGTATGAATGTTATAATGAATGGATTATAAGGGAAAATGTTAAAATCTAGATACTATTTCTACTTCCCTGTTATATTCCTATTTCCTCTTATGTATATAATTCTTTACAAGATTCAGGATTCAAAGGTAAAATGAAGATTCAGATTTGAGATTCGAATTTTTAAAATAGTGGATTCAATGGATCTCTCTCTTCCATTGAGTGAAAATTGAGGGACTCTCGTTATAAGTATAGGGTGTTTTAAACTTTATGATGTCCTGTTTTATTTTGAGACACAAAGTAAACCATCCCTTCCTACCCCCTGCACTGGGTAGAGAGATCAAATTCACTCTTTCTATATTATTATCTGTCCTAAGACAATTTGACAGGTCATTCTATTGTTATTGTGAGATATTTAAATTGGCGATACACAAGTGTAGTAGTAGCAATAATAACGTTTCAAAGCAAGGCCGTCCCAATTTTCTTTTGTGTTGCTGGGGCTCCTACCCGCACTTGGGTCAGAGAGATGAATTAGTCATTAGTGCATGCAAAGATGTGTGAAAAGTCTGTTTTACTTCCTGTTCAGCGTTGATGAACTATACCAATGAGGAATGTCCATGAAGTGGTGTTTCAACTTACCAGAGAGGTTACCTGGGTGTTATCAGGACTGTGATGTCTCTTGACCTCCTAGAGTTAGACTTGTAATGTCCTTGACAATCTGCTCGGCAATCTGCCACGCCACCTCTTCCTTAGCCTGCACAAACAAGACATAAACACCTCTTAGTTTACTTAAGTGAAAGTAAAAGTGGTAATAGTAAGACACTTGGAAAAATGTAACTTCAATAACATAAAATAATTTGGTTTTGACAAAGCATGTTCAGTTATCATCATCATCATCATCTGTTTCCAGCCTGTGACTGGGTCGGTTTAGTAAAATGCCTCTGTCTTCCTCTATCCTTCTGCCATTCTTCTTTCCTCACTTGAACACTTTCTGTTATCTGTTCCTCCTATCTCTTTCTGTTCAGCTATATGAATTACAAATTAACGTTCATTTTACATAAAATCTGCAGTAATTGAATTGCATGCTGGTAAAATAACTTGAATAATCAGCTTAAGCCGAACAGTGTTAAACATTATGTAAACAATTTGTTGTGTCTTAAGTTGTATTGTTATGCTAATTACAACTTTTATTTTTACAACATAACAATAAAAAAAATCATTGGAATGTTGTGTAACTGATCTATCGTTGGGATAATTCATTACGTAAGACAAATAATTAAGTTAACAATAAGTAGATTTATTATATAAAAACATAAATGAGATATAAGATTACAATAGTTATACAAGATTAATGCTGGTTGACAATTGAACGTGTAACATATAAGTTCAGGAAAACAAGTGAACATATCGTAGATCACGGAAAACTTTACGTTAAATAGAAGAAGTGTTGATATATAGCAAGTCCAAACTATAGGATTGTCTTGCCGCGGCTCAGGCAGCATGGTCAAAGGCAATAGGCTGGAAGAGCCTATTCACTATCAAAACAGCTGGGCAAGCGCCACACTACTGTCAGTAGGGTCTAAAAGGAAAACAGTGAAATAACTACCAATTACCAATGAAAGTTAACTGTAAATCCTATAAGTTTAGAGTTCCTATTATATATATCAATTGAGCTAGCTTGCTTGATTGGGACTCAAGAAAGTCCCGAAGATACATTGTATAATGAATGAGAAAGGTTTGTTAATTACATTAATAGATGGCTAGCAAACAGGCGTCAACACAAAATAGTACTATGGCCGGTCCTTTCCCAATAGGTACTGCCAGAGCAATCAATAGTACATTTATACAATAACCCATTCCCTGGGGTACAACTTTACTTTAATACAAACTAACTTATAATAGTTCGATAGGAGCCAACGACGGGCTAAAAGTAAAGGCACTATCTGTACGAACCCCATTATGGAAACTAGCGAGCTCCAAGCTTTACCCACCCCAGCTAATACCACATGCAAAGAGTGCCAACAAGAATAATTCAACACATTGACCCAACTGGGTCCAAGAAAAAAGGACTGACCACCGGGTTGTAGCCATTCAAAAATTAAACAACTGAACACGGCGTCCGGGGCTTCATGGGAAACGGACTAGTCATAAGGACTAAAAAGGAAGTACTGTACTTGTGAGAAGCGCAACCTTTAAGACTAAGTCCTTATTACCTCTGGAGCTCAAGGCTTCTATATTTAAGCTATGTCATATGGACATAGGGAAAAACTTAGTCACTTGGACTAATATAAGAAGTTTGAAGAACTTGAGAAAACATCAGAGTCACTTTGACTACATCAACTAAATCAGAAGGACACAAAACCAAAATCTAGTCACTTTGAATGAAATAACTCTATAAGGAAAACCTCTTTTCGCTTTATGGGGTAATTGTATTATATTTGGAAGAAGGTATAGGAAAGGTGGATAGAAACATATAAAAGGGGGACAAACACAATATGGCCTTTACAATGAAAAGAAGAACACAGTTCACACTTTACACTGCTGCCAATGGACAAAGAAGTAATGGATGTCTCTTAAAGAAAATTGATCGTCACCACCCAATCCCCCGACCTAGGTTTCATTCTATTGGAACTCATCAGGGAGGAGTGTGAAACGCGCAACGCAACTTCCTAAAAGAGAAAACCAAAAAACACAAAAGAGGAGAAAAGAGGAAAATGGTAAAGAATGATAGAACACATAGATAGGAACAAATAAAAGGTATAACATAAAGGACAAACACAGGTAAAGGACATGGATGCGAATATATAATGATATAACTCTATAAGGAAAACCTCTTTTCGCTTTATGAGGTAATTGTATTATATTTGGAAGAACGTACAGGAAAGGTGGATAGAAACATATAAAAGGGGGACAAACACAATATGGCCTTTACAATGAGAAGAACACAGTTCACACTTTACACTGCTGCCAATTCATTGTAAAGGCCATATTGTGTTTGTCCCCCTTTTATATGTTTATATCCACCTTTCCTATACCTTCTTTCAAATATAATACAATTTGAATGAAATAAGAAACCTATATAAACATTATAGTCGCCTTGACTATATAAACTAAGTCTGTAGGACATGATATCAAATTCTAGTTTTTTAGACTAGACACATAAGTCTGATGGACTTATTAATAACGCCTTGATACTTAGAAGATCGAAGAGGATTTCCCTCGACAAAGTGGTGAGACCCACAATCCAAACTTCATGGCGAGCTGGTACTTCTTTATGTGATAGAGCGGCGATTCCTTCTTTGATGATACAATGTGGTGAACTACAATAAGTGAATCTGAGCGGCACGCATTATATACAATTTCTCTGACCAAACAGGAATAAAAAGAATAAGGCGTAAAACACGGGCAATGGGAGAGACGGAAAAAAGGGGGGAAAGGAAAAGAAAGAAAGGGGGGAACAAAAAGACAGAAATACCAAGGAACGACGCAAGAGCAGCAGCACTCTAGGCTCGTGACTTCGACCCCAAGCCAGTCCTGTCCAATTCAACTATTGGGTGATGCAGCGAGCGGACGTGTGTGAGAGTTGACATGCTGGTCAACTCTCGTAATTTCCTTTAAAGCATGGTGATTGTATCAGAGCCCATCCTGTTATGGTGAGTAAGTCTTGAAGGATATTATTACTAAATAAATCAGTTTTAATTATCTTTTTTGGATTCAGCTATAGTATTTTTATAAGAATTCGTCTCATGAGTGTTATTTTACCCACTTATAGTATTTTCTTCTCGAAAGCATGGTGTCTGTATCCAAGCCCATCCAGTCTTGGAACTTAGGTGTTGAAGCATATTATTCCTAAATATGTCAATTTTAATTCTCTTCTTTGGATTCTGATATAATAATTATCATAATTTAGTATTTTTATGTAGGCTTGTGTTGTGGATGTCAGTTTTACATAATTGACATGCTACAGTTGATTCAGCTTCAGAAATATTTCACATTGTGAATTCAGCTCTGAATCAGGTCCAGTCTAAACCAAGTTACTTACTTAATTATCTCTCTAAAGAAAACTTTTTTTTTTTGCATTTGAGGAAAATTTTGTTATATTTTGAAAAAGGTACAGGAAAGATGAATAGAAAGGTTTCTTTTAAATTTTCCTATTTTGTATATTATCATTCTTTACAAATTTTTGTCTGTCCCTTTTGAGTTTTTTTTTTACTTCCTCTTAAGCCTAGTACGCACTAGGAAACATTTCCCCGGAAACATTGTTTGCCAACATGTTGCCCTTGTTTTAGAAACAGTTGGCCAACTTTTTTTCATGTTGCCTTTGTGTTTCCCGTCACTCATTTCAAATGGGTTTCAAGAAACAATGTTGGCCAACATTTCCGACAACAAGCAACGTGGGCCAGTCTGAATCTGCTATTCACACTGAGGGCCATATGCAAGAACTTGACAAGTGGATGCTTTGTGGACACTAGTGTGTATTTTCTTGCGCCATCATAGGTTAAAAAGTGTGCTCAGGACCACACTATCGGTCCACTAAGCATTCTTGCATACCACCCCGAGTACATCAGTTACTGATATCTCCTTTTGTCGTGCGGTGGTCAGCCGAAAAAACTCCGGAACGGATTTAAATATTTAACACAAATACACTGTTGTGGGATGTGACAAGTGAGGACCATAAAAATTGCGTAAAAAACATGTTTTTAATAAAATAAGTGGAAAGTTTTAAGTTGGTGTAAGTTAACGCGAACTCAAAAACAATTTTTCTTTAATGTTGGCCAACAATGTTTCCAAGTGCGTATTAAGCTTTAGATAGTTGTGTTTCTCACACTCTCCTGATGAGTTATGATGATGATGATGATGCTTATTATTATTATAATTATTATTATTAGCACTGCGTCTTACTACCCGTTCGGGTTATACGCACTTACGCTAATGTGTAATGGTTGGGTGATTGTGAGGTGAAATGAAGGACCTACAGTTTAACGTGGAATCCGAACCACGGTGGAGGCCTGGCATTCCTCACATTCACAAGATGTCTTCTCAGAGGTGAAGGAAGGGTTTGGTAATCAGATAAATCTTTGCCGGGACCGAGGATTGAACCCCGGCCGCCAGCATAGAAGTCCGACACCTTACCCCTAGACCGCCAGGTCACCATGAGTTATGATGATAGAATGAAACCTAGGTTCAATGATTGGGCGGTATTGAATGCTCTTTTTTCAAGTGGCAGCCATTACCTCTTTGTCTAATGTCAGCAAGGTAAAATATAAACTGTGGTCTTCCTTTAATTGTAAAAGCCTATTGACTATGTTTTATTTTATGTGTTTTTATCCACCTTTCCTGTACCTTTTTTTATGTCCATTTAAATTTATTATTTTATAGATTACACACCTTATCTTCCTCCATGTTCACCAGTTTTTTCATCACCTTGGTAATCTTTGACTCTGCAAATAAAGAAGAAAATGAAACACTTTAAGTGAGAATGAAATCTAAACTATGATTATTAAGGGAATTTTTAAACTAGACCCTCAAATTGCAAACTTAGCCAGACTAAGATTAGAGAGCAATATGTGAATGTTTTTGGAATACAGCCTACCTCCTTTCTTGCCAGGCTCCGGCTCAAAGTCAGTCTCGAATCGCCCCATCTCATTGATCCGACCGAAGCTAAGTCCGCTGAAAATAAAAAAATTCAATAGTGTCAGCTAAAAGAACTGTTGGTGAAACTGGCTTCAGTTTGCAAGTAAATAACTAATATCAATTAATGTTTTCAACCCCTCAACCTGGGTATGTAACTATTTAGAGCTTTTTTTAAGGACAAATTTTTCCCTTGCCAGTCTTACTACTCAGCCAGGCTATAAAAAGTTTAAATATGATAATTAGGAAAATAGAATTTATAGGAAATTTAACTATATTTGTGAAAAGAGAAGTTAGGAATCCATAAGATTTAGCTCTGACTTTTGAAAAACCGGAAAAAACATACTAAATGAAAATTACATTTAGTCCACTAATGAGAATCACAAAGTATAATCAACATCAAAATTAGCACAAGCCTTTAAAATATTAAGCCAGGATTTGTTATATCAGAAAATAAAGACCATAAATTCTAATAGTGCATTTCACTAACAGCTCCGTGATTTGGAGAAATCAAGAAACTTTTTTAAAATGACAAAATTCAGTTTGCAGCATCACATGGTTAAACTTTTCCAAATATGTACTTTAAGTAATATCAATTGACAATAAGGTGCTTAGGGGTGCTAAATACTTCGTACGATTCCATGCAGACTCAGTTCCCTAATTTATTGACAAATAAGATATCTCCTTCAGGAATAGATCTTTTCACTTTTTTGAGATATTCTCAGGGTGTCCAGCAAAACTATATTTTACAATTCCCTGACTTTTCCAGGTTTTCCAGAGACAATTTCCAACTTTTACAGTAACTATATTATAAACATTATTGTATTAAGATCTCAATTTAATATAATAATATTCTTAGACACATACACATTTGGAAATTGTAACTCTATGAAGCAGTGGCGTATTCTCTGGGTATGCTAGTCCTGCGCCGCATACCCATAATGATATGGACTAGTTTTTTGCTTAATTCAATGCTGTCTGTGTGAACTCTGTAAATACTAATGTTTAAATTGTTAATAAATATACAAGTAATGAATTATTAATTTTAAAACTAATATTGGTTCATATTCCAAGAATACTGTGTTTTAAGTAATTCTTCTTCCAAAAGGCTCTACTTTACACAATAGGAGACTCAGGGCTTGCTCCTTGAAAACTGCAATGTATGCTAGGGAGGCTCTAATGACCTTGCCCAATGTCTAGGGGTGGCAACACATTCCTTTCCGCTAGCCCACAAGTAATTGACCAATGAGCTCACTTTTTACACCCCAGGTCATGCTGTTCATGTATAGCATGCTAAGCATTGTTCCAACTATTGAAAAAAAGATTCAAGATCACAATGTTTATTTATTAAGCTAATTTAGTATAATTTAAGTAAAAATACATAGTATATATACAAAATTAATTATAAAATAATAGTTAGTATACGTAACAAGCTTTAAATTATACACTAATTAAATACATTGAGTTATGTTTAGGTATTCCAGTCACATGTATTATCATGTACTAATTTTTACCGTATCGAGCCACGTCTAGGTAGTTTTTTTTAATGATAACTTAAAAAATAGCCTAAAGTCCATGAAACTAATAAAAAATCCTGTGATCTGTGTTATATAACTTTAAAATCCGTGAAAATGAATTAAATCTCTAAAAAAGGCATCCTTGCACTATTGTATTCATATTAAATAAAGATGTAAAATGTTACCTTTTAATGTAGGCCTAACCCATTCCTTAGTCTATGATTTTAAGACAACCCCTAAATTTTGAAGCTACAAATTTGGGGGAAAAAAATACTCGTCTTAGATTTGGATAAATATGGTATAACCAAATCTAGGCACAACCTTAGAAAATCTTTTCTCCTTTTCTTCCAACAGGCCTACTCACACCAGTCAGTCATTTGTATACAAACAATACCAACAGATAATTTAATTTAACAATCATATATAATGTACGTACAACATTCTATCCATCTATCTCGAGTTAAAACACAAGTTTGAACAGGCAACTGCAGGATCCAAGCCTAAACCTTTTTGTGAATCAAGAAATAGTATCTAAGTGACCATGACCTACCTCTAACCATGATGCCATAGTACAGTCTGTGTTCTACTCTCTCCTGCTGAGGAAGGGGACTGATGTACCTCGAAAATTACACAATTATGTGTTTTCTTGGGTTTTAATCGTGAACTTTGAGGCCCACAGTTTTCTGATAAGTGTGTATGCCTTGCCCTTCTATCCTCCTTTCAATATTTAATTTAATGAACTAACAATATTCTAGCAATTGGTTTGTATTTCCTAAAATTTTCTATTTGACTATACATTGCCTTATAATGAGGCCAAGCTTCAATTGGTTCTCTATTAAAATGTCCTCAGCACTAATTACCCCAACTCGACGTGTTTGTGTGAGTTATGATGTCGCCGTCTCCAGAGAGAGTCTGGGTCATACAACTGCTGCAAGTCAATACTCAGCTCATGGTGGTCCACATTACGCAGTATCTTGCGTGGAGGGGCAGAGTCTTCCATGGCCAGCAGTGTGTTCTGGGTGGAGATACTAAACTCGCTACTGCATTCAGACCCTGAACAACACAAGTCAAAATTTGCACACAAAACATGGAGCAATCGAACAAATACAGTTATTATTATCGTCAAATAATAATAATAATAATAATAATAATAACTAATCTTGAATCTATATTTGAATACTAGGATACTTAAATATGTAACATTTTTGTGAAAAATAAAAAAATAAACAGATAAAAGTATGTCAGTACTTGTTTTGTTGAGAGAATCAACATTGGTCATGAAACCAATCTATATTATTAAAATAAAGTCTTTTTCACGTCTGTTTGAAGCAAATAAAAGCATTGCCTGGGGTACCCATATAATGCATTGTGTGATTACCCTAGGTACTTCTGCCAGTTTCTTGTTTAAGATTTGGCGAGTAGGTATAATGGCAGGTCCATCTTGTGAGTTTTATCTGTGACTAGATGGTTGGGGTTAAAATAATGGACAGATGTATATAATGTGGTTTTACACTTTCCTTCCAGACAAATGCAGGTATATTTACCTAAGCTATATCTTCCTCATCTCTAATATATTGGTGTAATCAAATGTGCAAGGCTCATACTTCATATTCAGGTCTATTTTAGGAACTTTAGGGTATGTTCAGGTCAAAAAAAGGGACCTCTTAAAATTCATGGGAGCAAAAAGTCACTCAAAATAATGTTTTTATTGTAAAAATAAAACATTACTATTCCAATGAAAAGATTTTTTTTCTTTAACTTTTCAAACCATATTAAATCTTTAAGTTAAATTTTTAGCTTGTCTTTTAACTTTAGCTCAACTTTTGAGTTCATCGATTATGATTATTTTAGCCATATTGAATTTAAAAAAAAAGTTTTTTGATTTGACCTTAGATGGGGATAGCCAATTTTTATTTACATTCAAAATATACAAATATACAGAGCACAGGTACTTTCACACCTCTCCTGATTATCATTTCTTTTTAATATGCCCCTTAAATATTATATATCATATTTAACTTTGGTTAACCGTTAATTGGTCCTTTTACTACTTTAATTTTCTTTCCTGGCAGATCTGTCAAAAAATGAACTTATTAGAGAGAGTCATTTTTCTCCAATGTGTTTGCTTGTATGTAAGTTTCTTTATTGGCTTTATTCTTTTTGGTTTTAAAACTTTATATTAGAGCTGTCAAACTCAATTATTACTGGTATCGAAAGAAACGAGAGTCGATCCTAATATTACAATTCTTGCTAGATTGATTCTTAGCTCTCAACAAAACTGCCAACTGAATGAAACGGTAACATTCAACATAAGTACTAATTGATTATCTATCATATTATTTTAGTTGCCATTTCATTTAAATGCTGGCCGATTGTAAATATACCGCAGTGGCCCAGATCTAGTAAAAGTTAAGTGAGACTGTCAAAATACATTATTCGATTCAAAACAAACAATCTATATATATATATATAGACTAAGGATGGAACTTTTCTGTAATATATCGGTATATCTATCATTAATTGATATATCACAACGTGTATATCGAAAGCTATGATATTCCTATCAAATTAAAATTGCCACTCTCCTATAGTTATATTATTTGTCACTTTTCAATTTCCGATATGTTGAATAGGATAAGTTCAATGAAAATACAAAAATCGATGTAGTTAATAAAAATAGAGCAAAAAAAGTTATATATTTAATTCAATAGATTATCGATATATTGCTGCCAAAACTTCATCACTAATTTCAGATGAGCTAACGTTTGTAGGATCAGTTATGGTGGACGGACGACTTAAATTCTATGTGACGTGTTCTTCTTTCCGTTATAAAATCCGCAATTTATTGTATTAATTTTGAGTTTATTTAAATTTTTTGTTTTGATTTTTAGCTTTGAGGACTTTTAGTATGTTTAATAAATATTAATATGTATCTATATAATTGTGAAATTAAAGTTTCAAGTGACCATGTGTAATGGTAGAGTCCAAGTTTCGCATTGAGGGGGGGAGTAGGGTATCAGGCATGTTAGATTTTCTACACAATAATGCTTGAAAAAATAATGAAAAAGGAAATGTTCAAGAATCGGAATCGAAAATCGAGGTTGAACTTAAGAACCAGAATCAAGTAAAACAGGTATCACATGACATCTCTACTTTATAGCCTTCCAATAATAACCCATGAGCTACCTGCAGTTCTTCAAAGCTTTTCCTTTTCAGCGCAGATGTAATTTATAGTGATGTTTGCTCGAGGAGTTTCTCAGCTGCACTCTTATTCTGGACTTATTTTCTTTTCGTAGCAAAGTTTTTCTTCGTATCATCAAAAACCTCTTTTATTCACTTCATACACTTAGTGGTTTTTCTTTTGCTGTTTCCTTTCTTTCTCTTTATCTTCTTTAAGTCTCTTTTTTCTAAGCTTGGTTTGCTTTAAATACTTTTGATACTTCTGGTATTTCTCCCATAGTCAATGAGTTCTTTTATGATTGGAGCATTAAGATAGTTTATTGCCATAAAACTTATGATAATTAATCGTTCATTCAAAGCACATTCTTTCATAGCAGCTGTCAGTTCTGTAATCACCTGTTTAGATGTTGAAATACCACTCTCAACATTGCCATTATCAGGTGGCAATGAATGACGGGCTTTAATTACTTTTGTTACTTCCCTGTATTTTGTGTCATTCAATGAATTCTTTGCTTCAAAAACTTATTTCCAAAATGTTTAAAGTTTTCCATCATCAAAGAGGCAGATTAACGTTCTACCGAGGAAGAAATGTTGAAACTTACTAATTTTTTTTAAAGACATCAAGCCAGAATTTTTTCAACATGAGTAAAAAATTATACTGAAAATTATACAAATTTATATTCATTATTCAAAAGAATCTCATTTATCATTTTCCTTTTTCTCCTCTTTTGTGTTTTTTGGTTTTCTCTTTTAGGAAGTTGCGTTGCGCGTTTCACACTCCTCCCTGATGAGTTCCGATAGAATGAAACCTAGGTCGGGGGATTGGGCGGTGACGATCAATTTTCTTTAAGAGACATCCATTACCTCTTTGTCCATTGGCAGCAGTGTAAGGTGTGAACTGTGTTCTTCTTTTCATTGTAAAGGCCATATTGTGTTTGTCCCCCTTTTATATGTTTCTATCCACCTTTCCTGTACCTTCTTCCAAATTTATCCATTTTAGAAACTTCAGAGACCTAGGATGAAAAAAAGGACTTTTAGGGAAATTGTTTGAGTTCAGAGACTTTAGGGATCAAGTATGTGCCCAAAATGCTTAGAGCCCGTTCAAATAGTAAATGTGATGCAGGAACCAAGTATTTTAAAAGTTTTTTTTTTGTGCCACATGTATTACTAATCGATTGGGTTAGCCCATATTTACACCACTGGGTTAAGGATGAAGAAGGTGTAATTTGCACAAGTCGGAAACAATTGATACCAAAATCAGCTTCAGGAGATCTGACCAAGATTTGACCCTTGATCTGCCCATCATCTGAAATGCAGTCTATTGCAACAGTTTAAAAAGTTAAATTGTGTGGAGGGCAGACAAATAAAGCTATTCTAATAGATGTAAGATAAGAGTTCAGTTCCTTTAAGGAAAACCTCTTTTCACTTTTTGAGGTACATTTTGTTATATTTGGAAGAAGGTACAGAAAAGGTGAATAGAAACAAATAAAAGAGAACAAACCCAATATGGCTTTTACAATGAAAAAAAGAACACAGTTCACACTTTACACTGCTGCTACTGGGCAAAAAGGCAATGGCTACTATTGAATATAATGGATCATTACCGCTCAAGTCCTCAACCTGGGTTTCATTTTATTAGCGTTCATCAGGAGGGAGTAGGAAACACAATTTCTTAAAATAAACAAAGGGGGGAAAAAAAAGGAAATCGATAAAGAATGACAGGAACATGTAACATGTGGGGTTTTTATTTGAACAATAGCGAGTCTAGTACAAGTGAAATAATCCCACCTGTTCTCCTGTGTCTTGTAAGTAACGGAGGGTTGGCCTGAATCGTGTTGATGAGCTCACTCAGGTACCTGAAGTACAGCTGGGAGGTAAGGAATGGTTGAAGGAAGTTCTGAAACAAACATTATGTGGTCACAATTTAAAACTTAGCAGAGTGTCTACAAACGATTCTACAAATAAAGAACATTTTGTGAAATGATGGCTCACACATATAATGTGAAATGAGAGTTGAAGAGTTTGAATGCGGATAACATGAGTTGTGTTAAGACGAAAAAGGGGCAGATGGAAGTCATTCAAAATAAAAAATGGAGGGAAGCACTACTATTTGTAATGGCAATGAAAATAGTCATGAATAGAGTGGCAGAAAAACTCGGGGAGGAAAGAATGAAAGCCATGATGTTTGGTGATGACTTGATGGTATGGGGGAAGAGGAATTATAGGAACAGCTACAGGAATGGAGAGAGGAAGTGAGAGAGTGTGGAGTGAAATCTATCACGGCAAAGAGTGAAGTGATGGTAATAACAAGGAAGAAGATAAGGCCTAGTAAAGCTATAAAGTTGGATGGAGTTGAGCTGAGGAAGGTACAGAGTGTGAAATATCTTGAGAGCATGAGTGAGATAAAGGGTGGGAGTAGAGAGGATGTAATAAGAAGAGGGTAGCTGGGAGAGTTGTAAGAGACCTGATATGGAGAAGAGAAGTGCCCTTGAAGTGAAAGGAAGTGTTGTAAAGGGCGTACTTTATACCCATTGTCACATATACAGCAGAAACATGGACATTGAATGTAATAAAGGCTAGGAAAGTGGAGGCCGTGGAGAGCATGTTATCCGTCACAAGGCGAGACAGGATTAAGAATGATGTTGTCTGAGAAAGAGTGGGCGTAAATGAAATAATAGAGCAAACAAGACCGAGATGTTATGGGCATGTAACGAGGATGGAAAAAGAAAGAATAACAAATAGAATTATGGAAATAAAGTATGTAGGAAAAATACAACAAAGGAGAGCAAGAAAGAGGTGGGCGGAGCAGAAAACAGAAAGTGTTCAAGCGAGAGGAGAAGAAAGAAGCCATTAAAGGAGTAAGAATGGTGGAAGGACAGACGATTGAGGCTGGAAACAGTTCCTGATGATTTTGTCCTAATTTGTTATTTCCCCAATTTTGATTCTTAGCCGTTAACCACCATTTTTAATTCCTATACTTCAACATTTACAATTAAAATACTTTTTCCATACTTTTAACCTCACATTAAATGCGTTATTTATTTAGATATCGTACAGTAGTGTAAATGAAAGATACATAATAAGTGTAGACATTAAAAAACTTTATAAAATAGCCATGCTTGGTCCATGCAAGACCATTAGAATACAAAGGTTAGGTCGAGTATGTTTACAATTTTCTTGTACTAAAGTGAAAACTAATTTTGGACACAAGGAAAAATTACCCAATTACAAATTTTACTGTTTCGTTTTTATGCTGGAACTTTTATTTACTGGGAGTTGAGAATCAAGAAAATGAAAATCGTGATATTGACATTAGGAATGGGGCACTCAAACCCTGATTTTTTTTTTTACGTCCATTACTGTTTTCAGCCTGTGGGTAAGTTGTTTATTCAAGCCATATATTTTCCACTCCCGGCTTGCTAGGCCTGTCATAACTTCATATGCCTTATAATCCAACTTAAGACTAGGAGTGACACAACATCCAGTCCCCAGCCATTAATTCATCACGGTGAAAGGGTAAATATGCACATTTCTCCCATGATAAATTATTCTGCCATCCCGGGAATCGAACCTGGGACCCTTAGCTAAATAGAGAGACACGCTACCAACTGAGTTAAGGTGTCAGATACTTAACTGAATGTATGAATGTAATAATGACCAGATTGTAAGAAATTGCTATAACATTTAGTTACTATTTGTATTTACTATTATTCCATTATGTTTGTATTTTCTTTAAGGTTCATAATTGTTTCCAAGATTTGAATTAGGATTCGTACAGTAGCAGATTCAACCAAAATTTAAGATTGATTATTTTGATAGCAATTACAATGTAGGGTATTGAAGAAACAAGTTGGACATAAGCATACTAAAGTGTTTACTTAACTTCTTTTTAATATTCTTAGTAATAATCAGACATTTATTCATAACTATTTGTTAAATTTGAATAACCAGACAAGGATAATATATAATTAAAACAGAGTTTTAAAAAAAAAGAAAATTAAACAAATTTGGATTGTAATTTAGCATCTAACAAATATAGTGTACCTTCTCGAGAACTTTTGTCACTATCTTGACCGGTTTTTGAAAGCAGTCGGGCAATGGACCTTCTTTTCGACAAATGTTATGTTCCATCTCGATTCTCACCCTGTCCTTGAACCCCAGGGGACTCGTCGCCTGCAAGGAGAAGAACCTGACAACACAAAAACACACTAATGACAAAAACTTGATAAATAACGGTAGATAAAGACTGAGCGAATTGATTTTTTCTTGGATACAAACTGTCATTTTGCCTCAAAAAACTCTAGAAACTCAGCTACTATAAGAGGTTAACTTCTCTTCATTGGTTTTAATATGCCTCTCTTGAAATAACGGTTTGTTCAAGAGTTACATACATCGGCGGTTGGATGGTCTAACGTGTCACTCTTGTGTGTTGGACTGGATTTCTCAGGAGTAAAGCTGGGGTTTAAATCCTGGTCATAAATACTGACGGAGGTTCCCCACTTTCTCTTCCCTGAACTAGAGAACAACATAACAGCTAATAAAAATAAATAGACCCCCCACCACCATCGTTTCCAGCCTGTGTCAGATAAAATGCCACCATCGTTTCCAGCCTGTGTCAGATAAAATGCCTCCATCTTCCTCTATCCTTCCACCATCCCTCTTCCTATTTTTGCTTTCACACACTTTCTGTTATCTACTCCTCCAATCTCTTTCTCGATCTCCCTTGCTGTCTTTTTCCTACATACATAATCTCCATTCTTCTCTTTGGTGTTCTTTCCTTTTTCATCCTCATTACATGTCCATACAATCTCGGTCTTGCTTCCTCTACTATCTCATATACTCCCATTCCTTCTCCTTGATAGTTTGATTCCTAGTGTTTATCCTCATAACAGCTAAAATTTAATTCCCATGGAGGTAAAGATAAAAAATCATCATTAACTGTTTACAGCCTGTAACTGGGTCAGTTTATTAAAATGCCTCCATTTTTCTCTATCCTTCTATTGCGCTTCCACCTTTCATTTCTTTCATTCTTCTCCTCTTAATTGTACACTTTCTGTTATCTGCGCCTCTCATCTCCTTCTTGGCCTCCCTTGTGGTCTTCTTCCTACATACTTCATTTGCATAATTTTCTTTGATATCCTTTCTTTAAAAAAAAAAGGTATGGTACAAAAGTAAGTAAAAAAGTTTATCAATTAATGATTTTTTTTAAAAATTTGGAATTTAATTGAATCCTTAAATCTCGTACATACTTTAAGATTCAAGGATTCACCGTACCCATCTCTACTAAAATATGACCACAATAAATAATTTACTTATTTAGGAATCTATTTTCTTCAGAAAAATTATTTTAGTTACCTATTAGCAAAGAAATAGATAACCAACACAGGCCATATTGGAAGGGGTTTTGTGAAATAAATGTTTTTCAAAACAACCCAATTCTTTGAAAATTCGATATTCCAAGTTAAAAAGGTTATTATAAATCAATATAAAAAGTAATCCTCTTTAAATAAGCAATAGCAAGCAAACAATTCAATAGAATTTTGAAAAATGTTTTTCTTAGAGTAAAATAAAAATACACATAATGTTCTCAGTCATAAAAATATCTCAATGGAAAATAAAAACTATATAGGAATGAATGTGAGAAGTAAAAGATAAGAAAAAAGTATCATTTAAATCTAATGTAATAATAATAATACGAGGAGGAAGGGGGAACCTACTTGTCATAAAGTATCATGGCATCATTCTGTGCCTCCATGGGGTCGTAGTCGTCCACCTTATTGAGCAACTGTTGCCTGAAGTTGACTGCAGCAAGCCAGAACTCCAGCAGACTATGGTGGCCTTCCTGTTCTATGAACTGCAACAAGAGACAGACAAGTGTGATCTATATTTGGTTGGTAGCAGTGGTTATAAGCCTGACACCTTATCTCCTCCGGTAGAGTGTCTGAAATGGAAGAAAGCCAACGTTTGTACAATTAATTGTACACTAATAACAAATCTTGGGAGGTTGAAATTATCTTTTAGTCACGGATATGATCTTATCACGTATAGTATTCGTAAATTTGAAAAATGACACCCAGACATGGGAAACAAATGCGGAACCCTTGGTTTAGCAAGTCGCTGAGCTCACCAGGATTTCTCCTATACTTGCAAAGTTTAAGAGCGAGTCTGATGGACATGTGTATTCAGGGCTACTTTTCACCAGGTGTTGTCAAGGCAGATCCTGCGGACAACGATCGTGTGTAGGTTTGTGAGATGTAAATCCAGTACAGTTCGGTAGTAAAGAATTTGTGAATAATGCAAAAGTTCCCAAGTTCAATTCCCGTCATTTTTAATAGTTAAGGCTAGAAGTTATTAAAATTTGTGTCAGAATATTTATCAAGACCTTGAAATTAAATGTGTAAGCCAGTCATGAATTTCGTTAGCACTTGATGACGAGCAAACAGTTTTAAGTTGGAGTTGTACTGTTTTCCTCTCCATTGAAAAATATTGATCTTAGGTTATCGGATCGTTTAAAAGGTAAGTTCATGTTTCGTAGATAAAAAAAACTATAAAGGAAACCAGTAACGACTTATTGTCCTTAGTGGATATATTTGTATTTATGTACACTCCTAACCCAACTTCCCTTTTTAACAAAAACACTGCATATTTAGAAAAGTAATTTAAAAGGCATAAAATTACCTATACTATAGATATTCTCCTAGCTCAAACCATAGTGGGAGACTTTGCCAAGACTGAAAGATAGCACACAATACTAATTTACTAATACTAATTTGGAGGCTTGCACTAAAGAAGTGGTTTCCCAAAGGGATCTTTAAATCATAATCGGGTTACAAAATGAAAACTTTAGAATTTATTAGTTACAAAAGAAAACAAAACATTTAACTATTAATTTAAAGAAAAGAAGAAAAGGTTTAGATTCACCACAACTTTACTGATTTGTAATTAATTATACATCATTTAACAAAAGAATATTTCTCTTGTAAAAGACAAGAGAACAAAAACAAAATTAATAATGATAAAAAAATAGCCTTCAACAATAACGCCTAATCCCCTTTATAATTATAATTTAGAACACGTGGTATATAGGATCACGACCAATACAAAATAGCAAACAAAAACCAGGTACCATGGTCGACAATAGCTAGCGTAACATAAAGGTTACAAAATGAGATATAAAATAATAAATCTAAAAAAGTATAATTAGGGGAAAAAACTACACATATATTTACCTCATTATATCAAAAATAGAAAAAATAAAACGACTACATGCTAAATTTAAATCAACCCACAAAAAGGAAAATAAGAGAAAAACCAAATGTAGTGTCTCAAGTCAATAAGATCCAAAAAGAGAGTGAAAGAGTCAAAGGCATCATCTGCCCGAACAGGAAGTCATGTGTCAGGCAGGGCCAATCAGAGACAAGAACGCAAGATAAAAAAGACCAATGGCATTATGGTTAATATTTTGAAACCAAATATAAGAAGGAAAAAAACGGTAAAATTGAATACATTAAAAAATATAAGTAAAAAGATATTTAATTATTTAGAAAGATTATTAAAAGCTTTAGTTCCATTAATTTCCGTCCAGATTGCCACGCACTGAGAAATTAATATAGAACTGTTCTTTAATTCAAACTTTGCTAGACAGACTTCGCTACTCGCCACTACCAGAAGATTTAAGGTCAAATGAAACTGGGTCAGTTTATAAAAAACAATACAGAGTGTACTTGCAAGCTTACCAGAATTATCTCAGAGCCAGCTATCCTGGACCAAGATGTCATGGTTTGAATCCTGGTTGAGTGAATTCACATTTAACACATTGAAAATATTTTAGTTGTCACTGCATCATACTACTCATTCGGGTTATACACATATGTACTAATGAATTTAATGTGTTAGGAATGAGAAAGGTTGAATTTAGAGGAAGTGTACTCACATTTGTAAGGAAGCAGAGTGGAAAACCAATTTGGGAAAACACCCTCAGTACATGATACATCCAACCGGGATTTTAACCACAATCTCACTGCCATCAACAGTTTAGCCTAACACGAGAGTGATGCCTTAGACCATGCGACCACCAAAACAGGTATAAAAAGGTAATTAAGGCCCAATTTTACAATGTCATGTTATTCTATTCGTTAGGGCTTAACATGAGGTTAAGCGATAACGACCACTACTTTAGATTTTACAATGTTTGGTTAGCGCTAATGTTCACGTAAATGTGCTCGTAAAGTTAACGCGAGGTCTACCTTCCGGTTAGCAAACATAACGTCCACATTATAAACGTTAAACACTCTGCCATATTGTTTTCAAGGCGATTGTTGTTATTATTAAAGTGAGATTACTTTTATTTATATTATGAAATGGCTGATTTATTGTATGATTATGACGACTTTGATTAATTAATTCAATCAGCAACATTTCCTCTTCTTTGCTCAAATTTACACTTCGTTCGCGTTTATGATTCTCAACAGACATTTTAGCAGGAAAATAAATACGATAAAATATAGCAGATAACCTCAACAAACTTGATGAATTGAACTCGTTTTGATTGATTTTTTCATAACAGTTCCATAGACGTTGTAATGACTTGGTTATATTCTCTATGGTCAAGTTAGGCCAATCAAAAGCTTTGACACAAATCTAGCGCTCCGAGAAAGTTAACGCTAAGAACTAATGGAAGGCACCTATCTGTAATTTAACGTGCACATAAAAATAGTATTGTAAAACGCAACGCTAAGTTTAACCAACGATTAGACTTTACAAACGGTTAAGTTACGAGGACTTTAACGTGACATTGTAAGATTGGGCCTAAGGCTTTAAACACCGCTTCCCATAAAACTAATAGTTCCCTTTGTTTCTTAAGTGAAGCCTTATGTTGGATTTAATCAACCATACTAAAGAATACAATCATTGTATGGATCAGGACTCGCACAGTACCTCCATGAAGTAGAAGAGAGCAGTGTCATTGTACAAAATGTCAAATAGGGTCACTTTGCTGCTCGTAAGAACATCTATCTGATGTTTACAGTGGAACTCGCTCCGAAGAAAGTCATTTATGTATCTGGAACCAAAGTTCAGCCATACAACTACTTTTACAATAAACAACATCTTCAAAAGGTGACATTTTTCTTAGATACAAATTTAACTAGCCATGATATTTTGAAAATGTAAAATAATGGCTACAGTAATACAAGGTGATTCGTAATTTGATACAATAAAATGGTGCAGTGGAATCTACAGTGAAAGAGAAACTTAAAGTATAACAACAACATAATACCAGGACTGCTTTGTTATTGAAAGAGTGACAGAGAGAGACAATAATTATGTCGTATAGTTTTTTTATTGACCTGGGTAGTAGAACATTGCACGTTCATAGGAGATGTTCAAAGTGTTCATTGCATTCACAACTCATTTCAAACCTCCTGCACCATAGCTGACATGTTCATTGGAAAATATGAAGTATATCCTAGATTGTATTTCCAGCAGCCACAATTGCAGTCCACAGATGTTGTGCCGTTGGGAGTACACACATAGTTCCTTCATGTGGCCCCACAACCAGAAGTCACAAGGTGAGAGATTTGGGAGATTGCGTGGCCATGCAACAGGTCCATTGCTTCTAATCCATGGTGTCTACTCAACTTGACCAATGAAATCCTCGATTTTTTCCCTGATTTCCCCTGATCATTTACTAAAATTCCCGACTAAAATGTATGTCACATCCTTCTAAATCACCTCTCCCCCAATCCCCCTTGTTTTTCTATTAAACTTTTTTATGAATAATATTAAGTTTTAAAATTTAAGTTAAATGTTTTCTAAATTTGTATTAACATTGTTTATTAGGAATTAAAAATATATTACACTGCTACAAACAAAAAAATCCTGCATGACTGAGGTGAAAACTACTTAAACTTTCTGCAGACCGTTCTCCCAACTACTGAAGGATGTTCCTCTGGCAACACAACTGAACATGTGGATGCTTCAGGGTGAAGCCCCTTGCACATTACGACCATGCCATTTGGATTAATACTATCCCAGGTGATTGATTGGACCACGGTGTCTACCGTCCGAGAAAATCGGGGAAAGCGAGAATTTGGTAAATTTTTGGTGGATTTTTATTGTAATTTACCAAATTCCTGCTTTCCCTGATTTTCTCGGACGGTAGACACCGTGGTCCAATCAATCACCTGGGATAGTATTAATCCAAATGGCATGGTCGTAATGTGCAAGGGGCTTCACCCTGAAGCATCCACATGTTCAGTTGTGTTGCCAGAGGAACATCCTTCAGTAGTTGGGAGAACGGTCTGCAGAAAGTTTAAGTAGTTTTCACCTCATAGTCATGCAGGAATTTAATATGATAACAGTATAATATCACCCACTTCTACCCAAGAGTTGATGGAGAAATAATATTGCGAATGGACCTCTAGGACAGCATTTGGACTTTTGTCAGCCCAAATGTGCTGGTTGCAGAGATTGACTGCTATTTTTGGTAAATGTTGCATCATCCATTGCCAGTATTCTGCTGAGGAATTATGGACCTGTGGCACGGTGGTGCAGCAACCACTCGCAGAATGTCCTGAGGCGTTACAATTGGAAAGCTGGATTCAACTACTGCACATGTTGCAAATGGAAGGGCACAGTAAATGGTCATGTAATGTTCTCCAATCAAACATCTGTGACAGGTGATGACATTTCGCTAATCGCTGTATACTTGAATTCGGTGAGCATTCTATAGAATGCAGAACTGTCTCTTCCACTGCAATAGTGCTGCGATGTCGCAGCCTAACAGCAGTGACCATCACAGGTGCAAAGTGACCGGTTTTCCTCAGGCAACAATTCACTGCCACAAATGTCCTTGGATTTGAGTGTCGTTGGACAGGAAAACGTGCAGCATATGTGCGAGCAGTGGCACCAGAATTCTGTCCCTCCTCGTCGTAAATCAGAATCATGTCAGTTCAGTCGTTTGTGTATTGGTCCTTCATCTTACTCGCCACTTTCAATTACATCAAGTAATTAAGTATGAGGTTCCATTTCTCTGGAACGCCAAAGGACAGTTGCACAATGCTACCCTGAACTGTTGCCATATCTCAATAAAGAAGCGGCACCGGCAATATATTATGAGACTTTTTGTTACTTTTTATTGTAAATTCTACCCCACCACTTCATTGTATACAATTATGAATCACCTTGTATGTAAATTTATAAGTTGACTTTTTTTCTTGGTGGAGAAAAATAATACAATAAATC
This sequence comes from Timema poppense, assembly GCA_902141375.1. Classification (NCBI taxonomy): domain Eukaryota; kingdom Metazoa; phylum Arthropoda; class Insecta; order Phasmatodea; family Timematidae; genus Timema; species Timema poppense. The sequence continues at coordinate 54,313 of CABFOV010002580.1, forward strand.
CTGCTATAGCATTGATGTATGTTCCTGAAAAACGCAACTTTACAGAAAACATTTTGAAGTTACATTTTCCCATAGAAAACAATGTCGAGTCTAGGGGTAGGCTTTCAAGCCCCCCCAAACATGTCAATTTTCACAGCTTATTTAATCTATTGTCTGCTTTTTTTTTTGCAAATGGAGTTGTAGATGAATTACATGAACATTTAAATGCCATTTTGAACAAACAAAACCACTATAGTGAAATTATAAAACCATAAAAATATAAACACGCATAAAGAAAGATAAACACAAAATCCGCACAAGCCTGAACTCAAGAGAAGGTAAGTTTATGTTTAAAATAGATCAATTTAACCCTAAATATCTGTGTTCAGTTCGGGTCAAAATGGTGGTAAGGCATTTTACTATCTCATAGGTGCTGCTTTCTTTATTCTACCAGTACTTTAAAGTAGCAGTCCCAATGGCTCAGTAGGTATTTTTATATGTACAACTCCACGCTCAGCAAGTATAGGGGAGGGGGGTTGTGATGTGGCCTACATGACTCATTGTATCGAGCAAGCACGAAACAGGTAGTGTAGAGGTCGTGGTGAGCCGGAATGCCTGTTGTGGCTAGCATGATTGACCATACATTGCACGGACAAGAATCAGTCAATTAGAGAACAATTAAAACTCGACACACAATTTGGCAGACGATTCAAATGATTAAAAAACAAAGTTGTAGCCAGTCGCAGCCAACGTTGTTTTAAGAAAAGGGGGTAACAGACTGTTAATAATGTTGTAACCAAACAACCTTGTGCTGGGCAATGTTATAGCAGGAATTAATTTATTTTCATCCACAACTAATGGTACATACTCTTTGTCCATGATCTGATAGATGATATTCTGAGCCTCAGTAAAACATTCAGGGTCTAGTTGATTATCTTGTACACAAATGTTAGCAGCGACACGTGTTTTCACTTCTTCAGACAGCGGGATGGGATGTGTAGCGCCGTGTCCTATATACGTTCGGTATATTCTGACTGCGTCATTTACTGAGGACTGTGCAACATCGTAACATTGGCATGGTGACTTGGGTGATGTGTCTGACGATCTTCCATCTATTGGTCCATCCCTAGAAATGTCAGCTTCTGACCTACTGCCAGCAGAGGCAAAATCACTGACGACCTGATCCCCCATTTCCATAGAGATATTATTTAGAATATGTTTACAATTAGATATAGAAATAACAGCTTCAGAATCACTATTTAAAATATATCTTCCACATTCGCATAAATTAACAGATCTGGAATTTAAGTCTTGAGGTGCCGGTCTTATGTCCGAATCGACTTTGTGATCACAGATGGGCACCATGGATTGAGAAGGTTCACAGGTATCTTGAGAAACTACACTATTATTTGATAACAGAGGAGGGGACACTTGTCTTTTAAAATCACCACTGTTACTCTCATGACTATGAGAGCTAAGTAATTTACTACAAGGTTCTAAAATTGATTCCTCCTGCTGTATTGGCGGTTTGAGAGGAGTATCTGGACTTATTAGTTTGTCAGCAGTTTCTTTTGTTGACTTGCAGTGAGGTGTCATGCCTTCCAGCTGCTCATACGTGAGCGAGACGCGGGTAGGAGTGTAGAGCACAGCTGATCGGAAGCACTCGACATCCAACCAGAACCTGACAAGGCTGGCTGCCTCACAAGCATCCAGGTACTGTATGTAGTAACTGAGGGCCCCCTTGTCTGTGAGTACTTCCACAAGGTTCTTAGAGAGCCGAGAGGAGGCTGGCAGATCTTCGTCGTCATTGCCTGCTAACAGAACACAAAGAAGGTCATTGTCAGCCATTTTATTTAGGTGTTATTTGTGTAGGTTAGTTTTACACTCAAAGAACTTCATGGGTTCTGTATTTTGTTGGTTTATTAGTGAACTGTACACTACTTTATGATGTATTATGCTACCCCATCTGACCGTCCCGGTCAACTGCTCAACCAAGAGTTCTGACTAGCTCTCACACACAGACACAGCTGCCCCTTCTTCCCCTAGCGGTGACATCAAAAACACTCATCACCACAGCCCGGATTTTGATGGGTTTTTTGGGGGGGTTTTCCATTAGAGACAATGCTCATTTGTACATAAACGCTGTTCATGAGTCCCTGATTGTAGAAATGTGTATTTTATAGGTCGTTTTTTGGTCATTTTTTGCTATTTTAGATCCTTAGGTCATTTTTCTTGGTTTTTTTTCGTTTAATAAGTCATTTTTAAGCATTTTTTTTGGAAAGAAAGTTTAAAATTGTTTGAAAATGAATTCAATAAGGTTATATGTAAATGAATAATCGGTGCTTTGATAAAACATGAATATTCAAACATCAGATATTTTACCACACACTTGTTGACTGGAAAAGAGAATGTACGAGTATAAATGAATCCACATTTCCGGTGAGACCTTCACTACACCTAAGTTGGAAAGAGTTGCAGGGAGAGGAGAGCATTTTTAGAGTTAAAATGAACTTTGTATCGTCTTTACACTCCTGGTGAGTCACTCACAATACCATGTCTGGAAAGGGCTGCAGGAGGAGGGGAAGCTATCACTTTTAAAGCGGGTATTTGTATTCCAATGTTAAGTAGAACACATGATTTTAGCTCTCAAAAGATTTTAAATGCATAGTTTTCATTTATAAAGTGCACATAATATTTATTTGTTTTCAATAATTTTATGTGTATTTAGAATACCTTAAACCAAAACATCTAAAGTGAGTCATTTGAGGCAAATTATTACTGGATTCAGAGAGGATATTTTTTCCACAGAGTGAAATACTTTTCTGCAAAATATGTGAAGTGAAAGTGGCTGGTATCAGATGAAAGATTTAACCATTCAACAGTATATCGGCCGCAACAAGCATGTCTGTTGTATCCAGAATATCGATAAAAAGAAAACCTCTCAATTATTACCTGCACTAAATGCATTCATGAATCAAGAAAAATCGTCATCATGTTATAAATATTTGTGTGATGTTCTGGTATCTGCGAACATTCTTCTGTGGAAACTGAGCAATGTTAAACTAAAGAATTTCCTGGGACTGTATACGGGTCATTCTATTCCAGACGAGTCCACACTGAGGAAAAACTGGAAATGGACAGACCAGGAGAGATATTTTTGCTTATGTGTATTGTGTAAATCCTAACTTTTATAATAAATACATCATATTATAGAATTTCAATCAAATTTTTTAGATAATTTTTTGCAAATTTAAAGTCATTATTTAGAGTTTTTAGTGTCATTTTAAAGGTAATATTTTGACAATTTTAAGGTCATCAAAATCCAAGCTCTTTTCATCACCTAGGAGGTAACATGCCACTCACCTTGAAGGAAAGTACTTTCAAAAGTTAACTGTATATGCTTGACGAAACAATCTATAGACAAGCTAAAAGTAATACACATGCCAATAAACGTTTACAATCACATACAAATACAATGAATAATACACATATAAATAACTCTGAATATATGAAGTCTACAAATAGTTCTGAACAAGAACAATAGGAAAGTTTTCGTTTTTTCTATTATGAATGTGTGTTACTTTCCATTGGGAGTAGACACAGTCTTTCAACGGCTCTTTTTGATGGTGGCAACACGTACCAACCCGTCACACAAATCCGTCGCTTCCAGGATGAAGTTCGATGATGCGAGCTACATTCCATTTGAGGGGGGGAGGGAGGGCAAGTTGTCATCTCGGACGAGAACCATATCCCCTTCTTCAAGCTAGATTGCTCCTTTGTCCATTTGACCCGTTGCTGGAGCTGGGTGAGATATTCCCTGGACCATCGAGTCCAGAAGTGCTGCATTATCTGTTGCACTCGCTGCCCTCTAAAGAGTCTAGTAATGTTTATTGTTTTAAGAATTGCTCCACCGTGGTGGTGAGTGCATCCTCGTTTTGGAAATGTCCCGGTGTTAAGGGAGACAGGTCATTGGGATCAAAGGACATAGGAATTAAGACAGGCCTCTATTACTGTTAGACAAGTGTACATCTTTTCATATATTAATTAAGCAATTCCCACAATGCGTTTGAGATGATACTTAACGGATTCAACTGTGGCTTCCCAGTCTCCTCCAAAATGAGATCGTGGGGGAGTAAAATGCAGCTCAATCTTGTCGCTTGTCAACCAATTTGTTACCTTCTGTTGATGAATCTCAGATGTAAAAAGATTGTGAAGTTCTTGAAGTTCACAACTGGCGCCTACAAAGTATGTTGCATTGTCTCAATGGATATGAGAACATTAATACCGGCGAGCCATAAACCGTTTTAAGGCCCCCAGGAAACTTTCTGTGGTCAGATTGCTTACTTATTCTACATGCACTGCCTTTGTTGTGAATCAGACTGCTATGTAGGTTTTTACTGTGGTATTTCCACGTCGGCGGCTACGTCGAATATACTGGACCACAATAATCAACTCCAGTGTGTAAGAATGGCCACGTGGGTTGTAATCTATGCTGTGGTAGCTCACCCATGAGTTGAAACGTGGACTTAGGGTTAGCCTTGGAACAGTTGATACAATTATGAACTATTCGACGTGTTAAATTGGGTCAGTTTAGTGTTTCACTACTTGTCAATCAAGGTTTGATGCTCGGTGGCTACCAATGTAACTGTCCATTTACGGCTTTCTGGTAAGTTGACTAAGTCTTCTGGTTCAAACGCTGGTGAAGAATCCTGTTCATTTACTAGCCAAGGTGGTCCTTGCCATTATAATTCTGCATCAAGTATTTGTTTGGGTGTCATGCCCCTGGAAATATAATCAGAAGGGATGATTTGAGAATGTACATGTGACCATTTATACATCTTTGTTAACTCTTGAATCTCTGCTACTCAGTTAGCTACAAATGTTTTCCATTGGGTGGAAGGTGCATTCAACCATTCTAAAACTATGGTTGAGTCAGACCTTAAAATGCATTTGCTGAAGTTGTAATTAGGATAAGCAAACATCTTGTGCACTAGCTGTGCCAATAACAATGCTGCACAGAGTTCAAGTATGAGAAGTTTCACCTTCTTGAGTGCTGCAACATGTGACCTCTGAAGCATCGCAGAATCCATGAATTTGAACATAAACTTACTGATCTCCTGATATGACTCTTCAAGGTACATGAAGCTGATTAAGGTGGATTAACTCCCCTTGTATGTATTCCATTCTGTGAGATGAGTTGTGGGTAAGGGTTCATCCCATCCTTTCTTGAGTTGCCACAATTGTTACATGAAAACCTTTGCCTTGTGTACTACTGGCTCAATAAGTCCTAGTGGGTCGAAGGTGTGTGCTATATCTGAAAGTACAGTGGGTTGTGAACCCTTGTACACAATGTTGTCTTGTCGTATTGGATAATGAAAATAATCTAAAGTAGGATTCCAGAAGAGACCTAGTGTTTGGATGTACCTTACATCATCCTTATGGATCCCGTGATGAATTGCTTTCATTTCCATGTCAAGATCAGCTACTATCTCTAAAGTGTTTGAACACTATTAAAATCCTCCTCATTGAAGCATGTCTGTGAGTTGCTCTCAAAGTGCCCGTGCTTCAGAAATGGAGTTTGCAGCTGTCATTACATCATCTACATAAAAGTCTCTCATTACTACTCGGGAGGCCGCTAATTCAAATTGTTCATCAGAAGCAAGTTGTTGAAGACATCTTGTCGCTAGAAAGGGTGCTGAAGCAGTACCACAAGTTACTGTTGTAAGCCAGAATATCTGGATAAGTTTCCCAGGGCTATCTCGCCAAAGGATTCTTTGCAGATGAGTATCTGCTGGATCCACCTGTATTTTCTGATACATCTTTGTAATGTCAGCAGTCATGACAAATCTGTGTAATCTGAATCTGGTCACTATTGAGAATAGGTCTTGTACTGTTGGCCCAACCATAAGTGTGTCATTAATAGAAACTCTTGTTGAAGATCTTGCGGATGCATCAAATACCACACAGAGTTTCGTAGGGCTTCTACTCTCGTTTATTACCACGTGATGTGATAAGAAATACTCCCTTCCAGAAGTAGAGTCAGTTTCCTGGGTTGAGACTGGTTGCATGTGATTTAGAATTTCGTACTCATTCATGAAGCTAATATAAGTGTATTTGAGTTTGAGGTAAATCTGGTGTGATTGTATGCAACAGTAGAAAATCTAAATTAGCCGAGTATGCATTAAATCTAGAATTTATTTTGCATTGGTAACGATGTAAGATGCTCTAGTTGTTGACTGTGCGATGCCTGATATTGAAGAGAAACCCTTAATCCTTCATTAACCAAGCCTTTGTACAAGCTCTTCTGTGATACAATTTGATAAAGAACTTGAATCTAGTATAACTCTGCAAACATGTGGGTCTCCATTGACATCTATCACGTCAATCAACGCTGATGATAACAATACTCTGCTCAAACAAAGCCTGCACATGTTTCCCACAATACCTCTCTTATTTTCATATCTCTCTTTCATTAGAGTACTAGCTATATCATAGTTGTTGGCTGAACTTTATAAAGATTGAATGACTATCGCTGCATCACCTTTTACCCACACTCTAAAATAGTGAAGTTTCTGTATGTTCTTTAACTCACTATTGGTATTGATAAGTGATTGAAATGTGTCCTAAAAACCCAACAATTCGCTTTAATTTCCTTGAAATTTTGGTAAATTAATTACCGGTAATCTAAGCTTCTTTGTGTGCGGTTTGTGTATGTGTGACTACCGTAGTAGTTTGACAAGCCAGCTGCATGATCTTGAATATATGTCTACTGAAGCTGCGAGATCGAAATATGTGTTTTCAAATGTCTCCCTTTCATGTGTATATACTAATGAATTGTCAAGTGATTCAATTTGTAATTGTACATTTTCAAAATTTATCCAGAATTGTTCTAGTTTTGATAATCTTGATTTCAATTAAATTATTGATTGATTGTGATCAAAATTATCAAAATATGTTTTAAATCTAGTGACTTGTGCCTTTATTTGGCCTCTTTTTAAAGTTAGTTTTTTTTTATTTCTTCATCTATGATTCATACACTGATATTAAATTACTATTTAAACATATATTTTTGGCTTCTTAGGAAAGGCACCAAAGGTAAATAATGAATAATTCACTTGTCAATTATATGGAAATTGGATTTGAAATCAATGTTGATTAGTGGAAAGTTATATGGAAGGAAATATAAATGCACTCACTGAAATTGTTTTTAATAAATCTAAACTTGATTTTGTTGTACTTGCATGTTTTGATTGTTGCACATATTTGATTGCCTTTCACTTTGCTCACTTTTGTGATGCACTTAAAATGGCTGTTTACACTAGTTAATCTCGGTTTGGAGGACCTTGTGTTTTGTTGGTTTATTAGTGAACTGTACACTACTTTATTTTGTATTATGCTACCCCATCTGACCGTCCCGGTCCACTGCTTGACCAAGAGTTCTGGCTAGCTCTCACACACAGACACAGCTGCCACTTCTTCCCCTAACGGTGAAATCAAAAACACTCTTATCACCTTGACGCAACAGGTTCAAAGCTTCGAAATGTTGAAGTTGAAGGTAAAATCTTCTTTGCTTCATCATCCACAATAAACTTCACATCTTTGAAACATTTTGAAGAATAAACCTAGGATGAATTAAGAACATTGCCTACATGAAATATCTAAACTAAATAAAACCTATTTCAAGATACAATCTTTTTTAATAACAAATACTAAACAGTACTTTAACACCAGCTCCTGATTAAATGACATTTATATCAACCAGAGATAGATTAAGACAAATTCTTTGTTGTGAAACTGGAAAAATGTAGTTATAATACCTATTTTCAAGACAGGAGACAGTATACAGATTATAGTGGTATAACGCTGTGACATTTTACAAAAATATATGAGAAGATACTGGAAAAGATAATAAGAAATAAAAGGAAAGGAAGGTGGAGAGAGGAACAGCATGGATTTAGGGAACAGAGGTCTACAATATATTTAATCTTTGCCATATGACAGCTGATGGAAAGAAGGTATGAATATGGGAAAGACTTGGTAATGGTATTTATGGTTGTGGAGAAGGCATATGATAGCGTGGATATAAATAAAGTTTGGAAAGCAATGGGGAGGCCAAAATGTAAAGAGGTGTTGTAATAAGAGTGAAAAGCATGCATGAGTATAACAAGAGTTGTGTTAAAATGGAAAGTGAGAGGACGGAGTGGTTCCAAATAAAAAATGGTGTGAGGCATGGAAGTGCCCTCTCACCACTACTGGTAAGGGAAATGGTCATGAACAAAATGGCAGGAAAACTCGGGGAGCAGAGAATGAAAGCCATGTTGTTTGCTGATTACTTGGTGGTATGGGGGTAGAAGGAAGAGAAAGTACAGGAACAGCTGCAGGAAAGGAATGAGGAAGTGAAAGCATGAGGAGTGAAATTTAGCCTGGCAAAGTGTGAAGTGATGGTAATGACAAGGAAGAGGGTGAGGCCTAGTAAAGCTGTAAAGTTGGATGGAGTAGAGCTGAGAAAAGAAGAGAACATAAAATAACTTGTAAGCATGATTGAGAAGAAAGGTGGAAGTAGAGGATGTAATGAGAATAGGACAACAGGGAGAGTTGTGCTATAAGTGTGTTAGAGACCTGCTATGGAGAAGAGAAGTGCCCTTGAAGTGTAAGAAAGTGTTGTACAGGGCATACTTTATACCCATTGTCACAAATGCTGCAGAAATATGGACAATGACTGTAAGAGAGACTAGGAAAGTGAAGGCCATTGGAGTGAAGTTTGTAAGGAGAATGTTAGTTGTCACAAGGAGAAACAAGACTAAGACTGAAGTCCTCCGGGAAAGAGTAGGGGCACAGGGAGTACATAAGATTGTAGAGGGAGCAAGACTGAGATGGTATGGGCATGTAATGAGGAAGGAAAAAGAGAGGATGCCGAAGAAAATAAAGAATGTAGGTAAAATACTGCATGGGAGGCCAAGAAAGAGATTGGGGGAGCAAATAACAGAAAGTTTCCAAACGAGAGGAGACGAATGGAAGGAATTAAAGGAGGAAGAAAGGTAGAAGGATAAAGGAAGACGAAGGCATTTTACTAAACTGACCTCGTAACAGGCTGGAAACAGTTAATGAAAAAGTAGGAAAAGTAGGACTTCCCATTTGATAAAAAAAAAAGTAGGACATGTTAAAAACACTATATAAACCTCATAGTTCCAAAACAACATTTTAATTAAAACAATGTTTTTATGTTACTGGCCTGTAGCAAAAATAAGAAAAAGTATTTTATAAAAGAAGAAATGAGGAATCCTCAACTATCATCAACCCCTTGCAATCCTCCTTTTATCTCCCCCCCTCCTCCTTTAATTTATTTTCTCTTTAGTACAGTATTTATGTTACTTTGTTATTTCATTTAAAATCCAAATATGGATTTGATTTTGTTTGTTTCTTATTTTCTCAAAAACAGAGTCACTTTCTTACCATTTTTTGCCTGGAGCTTCTAGCATAGTTTGAGCTAATTGCAAACCTTTCGTATCATTGACTTTCATTGCATTATTAATTCTTTCATTCGCTTCTGCCACTAATGACTTGTAAGATTGAACTTATTAAGCTTCTGATTATTGCTTTTCTAACAGGTTCTCTTTTTGTATTGCCTCTTTAGTTTCCTGCGATTTCTTTTTCAAAACGTTCCTATATGCTTGATACTCTTTCCTTTGATTTTTTGATTTTCTCTTTATCTTCTTGCTCTTGTTTCTTCTGTTCAACCTCAATTGTCTTTTCTTCAAGTCCAGCCAAGTACAACTTATGGGCCCCACGTCCTTTCTTGATGAAATTCTTTGTGAATTATACTGTGTTGCACTGATAGTATGTAATGTTTAAGGCCATCTTCGGTAGACTGCACGCCTCTGATGGATGCCTCAGAGAGAAAGGTCCTGTTATCAGTAAGATAGTTTGATGTTTGTGCACCCTCTTAGAACCCACAGCTATGCTTTGCACACCCCTACAACACACATCTATGTTCTATTTGAACATGTGTTTATATACTTTTTATTTCTAAGTTAACAAAAACCGCTCCTAGACTTCACACTTCTGCTCTTGTTCTCAAGAGTGTGTGTGAGACAACTGAATGGTACAGGCCCTAAATGAACAGCAAGTCCCAAAACAAATGAAGTATTGAACCTGACAATAAAATAAACAAGTTTGCAACCTCCCTATTAAATATAATATTCTGATAGGAGCTAGGCTACCGCATTGAATGGACCATACGGGATGGTGTATGCACACTGGTCGCCAAACACTTACCAGCCTCCTCTTCATTGAAACCAACAAGTGGGCCGACCAAACACGGGTTGAAGCCATCTCCCGGGATTGAAGGGGCCTCGCCGTTAGACAGGAGGGAGGTGCCACCGTGCTTTGGTGACTTGGCAGGGGAGGTACCAGGTGACTTGTTGGTACCCTCTTTTTCCTTTTGACCTGGTGATAGCATGCAACATTTCAAATACAATACACTCTTTCTGCCTTTACCCTTGAATTAAATATTGAAAGGAGGATAGAAGGACAAGGCCTCATACTTAAAACCCAATAAAACACATAATTATGTAATTTTCAGGATAGATCAGTCCACTTTTTCAGTAGAAGAGAGTAAAACACAGACTGGACTAAGGCAGCATGGCTAGAGGTTGATCAATGTCACTTAGATTCTGTTCTTGCCTGTTTCTAGATTCAAAAAAGTTTAGGTTTGGTTTTTGCAGTTGCCTAGGTTCAAACTTGTCTCTTTATTCTTGGTAGATGGATAGAATGTTGTATTTACATTATATTTAATTACATGTTTATTGGATAATTAAATTAAATTATCTGTTGTTATTGTTTATATACATGGTGTCAAAATTATAACATATTTTACACATACAAAAACAAAGTTTAGACCACAATGTAATTTACTAAGGAAATACCACCTAAAAACCCAAAGTCATTTCTAAGTACTGATAGGCTAATATCCATAATATATAATAGCCTAGGCCCTATAATATATAATAGGCCTTTGTCAAACAAATATTCAGAAAAGTATAACACATATTTACAAAGATAATTCTTACTTATTTATTGCTACTAGATAATCATTATGAAACATGTGAACAGCATAAATAAATATATATTCTGCTTGCAAGTTCTGGGTAATTGGCTGCTAGGATAAATCAAAGGTTTATGATGTTTAAACCTGACCACCAGAATGATGCGTGTTTTTTTAAAGTAAGTCTTTAAGCAACACCTGATATGGTCAGGCCGACAAGTTAAGATTGTTTGTAGCCCGTTCTTTCTCCCTTCCCCTCTTCCTCCGCCAAGACTACGCCTGAACTATCTGCAAGATGGCTATCACAAAGTATTTGAAATAAGTCAATGCTCTCGAATATTTTTATTCTAATGTGGATAAATTTTGCTCTGCTTAGATTGTAGGGGAGACCCTTGTACCTAGGGCCACCCTTAATAACTCTGATAAAAGTAAAATTACATTTATTTCTCAGTCATATTCATGTTGCACTTTAACATTAGGTTTTGGCGGGAATCAGAGCCTATTTGTTTTTGTTTTAAGTCTTTAATAGAATTTGGTCTTCAAAAGTAAATTTTTACTCTCAAACTTCAACATTTTTGGTCACAAAGGTAAGCAGAATTAACTATTCATTTACTAATAATTATAATCACTACAAAATACAATATTAAGCATTTAAGGTGTAACACCGCCCTTAGTCTTACCAAAAGAATAAGGCTGGCGCACAACATACATTAACCATAAATAAAAGGAACCAATAATTGCAGAAGAGCCGATAGGATAGTAACGAAAAGCGAATAGGTCGACACTGGTCTATTCACTTTTTGCTTCCATAAACTCACATCCCACTATTTCAATATATATTACGGGTACAAGAGAAGGGTATCATAAAGGTCCGATATAAAGAAATATGTCAAAAATAACATTTTCGTTTTATTGGAGATAAATATTGAACAATAGAAGTGTGGTATGAAGCAATGGCAAAAAACAAGAGTTACGGGAACTTTTAGTAACCAAGATCGGTTACGATTCAATGTGATATATAAGGTTGCTCCAAAGGGTAGAAAACAATACAACAATATGAAACTTTGGGTGTCGTATGGGCTATACTTATCTATGACCCTGATCATAAGAACGTACCATATTTCCCTGCAGGTAATACAAGTCTTTTACTTGGACAACAATATAGTAACATCATTTGCGCAAGAATGAACTTTCTCTGCCATTTAGGCAACAAGTTACAAGTCTTTTACTTGGACAACAATATACTATGCGAAAATAAATTGTCTCTGCCATTTGAACAATAAGAAGCAAGTCTTAACTTTGACAACAATATACTAATATTGCTTACGTTAAGGTAAACTTTCCCTGCCATATGGGCAATAAGCTACATGTCTTAACTTGGACAACAATATAGCAAGAATAAACTATCTTTGCCATTTGAGTAATATGTTACAAGTCCTAACTTTGACAACCATATACTAATATTGCTCTGCCGTATGGGTGATAGACATCTAATCTCTCAACATTGATATGTAAACAAATACTCTTGACATCGCACAAAACCTTACGGGGCTTCATGTTGAAGAAAGCTAATTTGAAAGAGTCCAAATTAATAAAGTTTTACGAATTGTTAATATTACTCGCCAAAAAGGAATTTCCATGAACAATAAGCCGAAAAGGAATTTAGTACCCTCCTGAAACATCCAGGACACCTAGGTGTGTCCGAGGATATGATCCTGACAATAGTAGTCGTACATTTTGAACTACACTATTATATACTCTCAGTATAGCTCAAAAAAGGGGTGAAGAGGGGTAAACACATAACGGTCAACACAAAACAAAGAAGAGAAGGGAGGGGAGGGGATAGATAGGAACCATTGAAACCTCATAGGAGCTAGTAGAATGTTCCAGGTTACGTGTTGCAACATAACACCACAGTCTTGCACATGCGCACCAAACTTTTCCCACCACGCCTCGAGATACTGCTCAGTCCACTATTGCACGATATTCCTCTTTTAGTCGCTCGGTGAATATCAAAGAGGCATGTTGTTGTGGTCTCGTGTGGGGGGCATAGTGAAGTGAGACATCTGAATGGGGCCTAAGGTGAGTTTACTTGCTTAATTCTTTGTATGCTTTTGTAGTTTATTTCCAATAAATGCTACTAAGGTTACACTATCAAGCTGACAAGAAATTACCTGCACTAATTATTCTTTTTACTGAGGTATATTAATTATTAGTGGTGGTGGTGGTGGTGGTAGCAGCAGTAGCAGCACCGTGTCCTACTGCCTGTTTGGGTTATACGCACTTACACTGTGTAATGGTAGGGTGATTGTGAGATGAAATGGAGGACCTACAGTTTAACGTGGAATCCGAACCATGGTGGAGACCTGGCATTCCTCACATTCACTAGACCATGTACAGAGGATAAAATGGTATCTGTGATAATTATGATGGCGAAAAAATCTCAAAGGGGTATTTTGGTGTAACAAAGTTAGGTGCTAAAAAAGGTGTCCATTATTATGTTGTAGAGATTGTTGAGTGCTGTAGTGCTAGTAGTGATTTCTATGTAAAGTAAGTTCCTTCAACAGAAGACATAATAATGAAGCTCTCAGCTCTTACAACAGCTGGTGGATCAGCACGGTAGTACCGTCAGTTAGTATTTGGTGTTGATCTTAGAGCTTATAACATTCAATAGTAGCTTCCATCGCTAATGAAAACACACAAATTATTGGTAACTAAGATTAAAGATGGTTCTAGTCCTGTTTTTCTTGAATCAAAATCTTCATTTACCCCTACGAATCTTATAAAACATAATAAGCACAATGGTATGATTTTATTTATTCAATTATGATCTTTGTTTGCATTTAGTGGTTAATTAAGGTGGAAATGGAAGTATTTTTGCAGTTTTTATGGGATTAACATTTTTTGTCTAAAACTAATCAAATATTTCTTCATTAGAAACATAGAATTTAGTTTTCTACACATGCTAATATCAACAGCTCTTGAATATCTGTCATGAGCTGAGTGGCATTAGATGACAAACTTTTTAGATAAAGAAAAAATGTTGTCATTAAATTCCAAGACAGCTTTTACAGATATTAAAGAACTGTTGATATTTTCATGTGTAGAAAACTAAACTGTTATGTTTCTACTGGAGAAATATTTGGTTTAATTTGGACAAAAATAGTTTTATACCACAAAAACTACAAAAACATTGCCCTTTTCTCGTGTCCCCTTTCATTCCACCTTAATTGTCTGGATTTTCTATTGTGTTGGGATAAATCACTAGTATGGTACCCTAAGTAAAATTAAGCTACTTTGTTACAAAGCCTAAATAATTAATTACTATTTTACTGTAGGCCTATGTAGCTTATATTGAACTTTGGATATTTGTCCAAAAAAATTCAAGCAAACTATTTTTTATAATGTTTTAGTTTAGTTTTATAGAATTTGGGACTTTATTATACAACTGTATATTGAAATAAAAATGTTATACACTTAAGTAGTCTGGTCTAATAAATAATGTAATTTCTAACAACCCAGCTAAACAAGATTTCAAATTATACAAATATGTGGCCCATGGTACCTCGGGCACCGACCAGTAAGAAACAGACTCTCAACCTTACAGGGGTTTCGTTGTGCTCCTCCTTCAACACTGGGTTTCGCTAGTGGCACTGCCGGGTGATGAGAGGACTTACCACAGCGATACTAAAGTTTGTTCAGCTTAGGAATTATTTTCTGAAAGGCCTTTTTCCCTACCAGAAATCTATTATATAGTAGGATATTGGTAGGAAAAAAGACCTTTAAGAGAGTAATTCCTACCGTGAATAGAATATAGTGTCGGACAACTCAAGCCGCCAAAAGGAGCGCAACCATTTTAGTCTGGAGGTTGAGTGTCTGGGTATATTATTCGCCTGTGACCTTGGGCTATTTACAAAGATTTACAAAAGAAATAAAAAAATATATTCAGGTGGTGAACAATTTTTTTTTAATACTTAAATACAAGGAAAATGTACTCTATCTTTTAGTGTAAATTTTTTTGTAAATGCATTAAACACAAAAAGACTTACATCGGTTTAAATAAAAAGGCCACAGGTACATAACAAGAGTCTCCCCTATTAGACCAGGCCTATATTTTATTTTTTGAGTATGACAACATTTTCAGTTTTTTTTGGGTAATTTATGAAATTTCTGACTTATTCCCATTTTTCCCGACAACTTCAAATTCCCGGCTAATTCCTATTTTCCTGGATTTTCCCAAATGGTAGACACCCTGTACAGTCAACACTGGTTAAGTAATGAACCTCTAGGACTCAGATATTTTGTTCATTTTGTTTGAAGTTCACTAAAACAGATTTTTTTTTTTAAATCTGAGAGTAGTGGGTTAGTGACAACCTAAATAAGAGTTCAAATACAATCGCTCTTTATTGAAATCTGTTAATTAATATTTAAAAAAATCTGTTATATGATGTTGTTTACTGTATAATGTTTTCATTAATATATTTTCCAGGTCCTTCTCTAAAGTCTCTGCTTTTTACACACTTGATTCCAAACTATCCATGCATTCAAAACACTAAACTGAGAAGAAAAGTTTAATTTTTTTGAGTTTCATATACCCTCTCGAGGAAAGGGATTAGTGAAAACAATGACTAAATTGCCAAAGACTGACATTCACTGACATTCACTGTCCTGTAACTCCTGTTGTATTAATACAACTCAGAAGACTGTCTTTCTTTACTTGGCGCAAACAAAGATATCCTATTAAAACTTAAACCAGGTCAGTAAGTAGTACAGTGATTGTTTAAGCTCAGCCCTCCCCCCTGCATTCATTTAGCATATTCCGTACTTTCAGTGGAGATTTTGCTACCTAAACAAGAACTCGGCTAGAGAATCAGTGTCTTCAAGTTTAAACAACCAAAAACTTATGTTTTTCTGTTCACTAAAACTGAAATTGAGGGTTCAACAAATTTTTTAACACACATTGAAATGTATGTGGTTTGGGACCAATGAACTAGGTTCACTTTAGCCAGATGTTCACTACAGCCGAGTTCACTAAAACCAGAGTTGACCGTATGCATAAATTACTGACTGGTGTGAGTAGGCCTGGTTGGAAGGAAAGGTTATCCAGGGTTGAGACCAGGGGGGTGCCTGGATTTTTTAATATATTGAATATTGGTGAGCAAGTTCCCACCTACAAAGCTGGGAAGCTTTGCAACTATTGGGGGTGTAATTATGTGTTTTAATTGTAAACTTTGAGGCCACAACTTTCTGGCACAAGTCTGTAGGCCTTGCCCTTCTAATCTCCTTTCAGTGTTTAATTTAATACAGCAGTTTGACGACATTTTTCCAATGCTTTTACCCTTAGATATAGATATACCTTGCATGCCAAAAGCCAACCAAGGCTTGGCAAGGTTGAATTCAATTAAAACCAGTTTGGTGGTAGAATGGTCCAAGGTCACAATATAGCTACTGGAGTTCCTATGACAAAATATTAGGGTTTGAATCCCAGTTGGATCTAGTGAGGGTGGTTTTTCCTAAATGCATAATTTAATCTAACCTACCACGTCCCTAGCACCGCGTCTTACAACCCGTTCGGGTTATATGCTTTAGTACTAATTATGTTATAGGATTAGAAATTGGGAAGGTTGAATTTAGAGGAAGTGAACCCACATTTTCGTGGAGGTAGAGTGGAAAACCATTTAGGAAAAACCACCTCCAGTTCACCCGACTGAGATTTGAACCTTGATCTCCCTGTCCTCAGCAGTCTAGCTCAACACGATTTCCTAAATGGTTTTTCCACTATCTGTCCAAACAAATGTGGGGACAATTCTCTAAATTCAACCTTCCTTATACTTAACACATTAGTGTAATTAGAACATGTATACCAAAATAGGTAGTAGAACAGTAAGTTATGATTAAAAAAAAGTCAATCAAAAGCTGAAAAGCTTACCTATCAGAGATAACAAGGTGGGTTCTTCCATAACAAAACTATATTATTATTATTATTATTATTACCACGTCTTACTACCCGTTCGGGTTATACGCACGTACGCTAATGTGTAATGGTAGGGTGATTGAGAGATGAAATGGAGGACCTACAGTTTAACGTGGAATCCGAACCACGGTGGAGGCCTGGCATTCCCCACATTCACAAGATGTCTCGTCAGAGGTGAAGGAAGGGTTTGGTAATCAGAACAAAACTATAGTTTCAAGCTAAAGCACCACCTGTTGGAGGACAATAAGCTGCCTTATCATAAAAGTCTGCGGCAGACTAACACACCAAGGAGGCTGCCCAAATTTGCGAGGAAAAACGGGTCAAAACCACCCCAAAGATAACAGGTGCATCACTATTTGCTAAAGGTTTTTTAACACCGTATCTTAACCTACCTGCTTGTGGTTAGGCCAATACTCATAAGCACTAACTATTCTGATGTTTTAAGGATGAAGAAGGTTGAATTTAGAGGAAGTGTGCCCCATTTGCATAACAGCGAGTATGAAACCATTTATGAAAAACCACCCTCATTAGGTCTACACTAGACAAGAATATGAGCCCTGTCATCAGCAGTCCAGTTTATTGTTAGTGTGATGTCTTAGACCAATTGACCAGCGAAGTGGGTCTCAGGATGTCATTTGGCCCAAAAGTCGGGCCAGTTACCCAAGGAAAGGTCCAGGAACTTAAATATGCACCTACAATAAACCAACGAGTAATGTCCGATTCACACACACCAAGACATCCTAATGATCCATAAATATCCAGAAGAACCATGGAACTAGCAACGCTTGTAAAACTTTCTCATAGCTCTGCGTAAAGTGAGTTAGAATAGACAAAAAGACCTGGGAGGGAATGTGAAGGGATGTCTGGATAGTTACTTAAAAAAACTGTGACACATGTGCTTGGTTGAAGGACAACACTCACAGAATGTCCTACAGATTTATGGGCAACAATAGCAATCTAATGATAGTAAAAATGAAGACTTCTTCTGGTAATGGCTAGAACCTGTTCTCAAGACAAAGGTAGCATCTACAACAAATTACAACTCATCATGCCCAGTGCTATCCTGTTGCGAATGATGGTATCCATTTATCATTTATGTTAATACTTTTTAAGACTAGGTAATTGTTTTGAACTTACGTAGAATATATTTAAGTTAGAGTTTTTGTTTGTCGAGGTTAAGTATTTATAGATTAAGTCAGGCCTCTTTTCATTTATATTGCCAGGCTCAATATTATTTTAAAAATACACCCAAAGGTGTGTAGCAAATAGGCTGATGGTATGCTGCTTCATCCATCCCATATTAGGTTCTTTTTTTATTTGTTGTAAAATTAATTGAAGCTTATAATTATATGAACTGCAAGATAAATTGCTAACATTGAGGCTCAAATACGATTTATTATAATTTTATTTTGAATGTAGGTTAAGAATTCCTTCTAAAAACCTACAGTTTATAGATGGTTTGAGTAATGAACTTAATGAAAGAATTGTCTATTATAAACATTATTATCTATTTGCACATATGGCCTATATGTCTATATACTCTAGATGAGTTAACGGAGAAGAGAACAATATTTACCGGATTTCTTCCAGAACTGCAACATTTTTCATGTTATTAATATGACATTGACAGCTAGGAGGGCACTTCCTTACATTATATCACAAAAATACATAATCCCATTATATTATAGCACATTGCAAACTTCTTTTATTCCTACAATTATAATTGTTTGTGCCAGATTAGCAATTATGAATCAAAATATACTTAAAAATACAATAATATTACTATTTATTTGGTCTAGCTGATAGAGAAATAGTAATGTATATTAGCTATCGTTTAAAAAAAAATCACAGCTTATTTAAACCAAAACATTCTTCCCATGAAACCTATGACGGATTTAAATGTTAGTTAACAGCGCCCTCTATTCAGATCCTATGCTATTAATACTTTGAAATACGACTAGGGTTTAATATTAAAATTTAGAAAACCGTAAAAAGCAGATATTTTATCCATGTAAAACATGTACAAATTAATCCTTGGAATAAATAATAGTCTTAAATATAATATAAACTATCAAAATAACTTCTGTATGGAAACAAGCTCTGCAATAGCTCTGCAATAGCTTGAGCTCTAGTTGAATCGCCTTCAATAAATATTATATAAAAGGCCTAGTTTCACAAAACTAACGTTCATGTTCAGGCACATATGAGCACAAACGAAATAAAAACGAATGGTGAAAACAGAATTTTGTTACATTGATATCTCAAAAAGTGGCGGGCCAGCTTGAACTCAATTTTTCTACATGTTACGGTATGGACAAGGCTCAACCTAGCCCACCACATTAAAAGTTATATAGCATGTCTAATTTTAGAGCACAAATATTCATTTTCGGGCACATATGAGCACAAACTAAGCACAAAATAATATCGAAAACAAAATTTTGTTATGTTTTGTTTTCAATATGTGGCGGGCTAGCTTGAGCTCTAGTTGAATCGTCTTCAATAAATATTATATAAAAGGCCTAGGTTCACAGCACTAACGTTCATGTTCAGGCACATATGAGCACAAACAAAATAAAAACGAATGGTGAAAACATAATTTTGTTACATTGATATCCCAAAATGTGGCGGGCCAGCTTGAACTCAGTTTTTCTACATATTACGGTATAGGGAAGGCTCAACATAGCCCGCTACATTAAATGTTATATAGCATGCCTAATTTTAGAGCACAATTATTCATTTTCGGGCACATATGAGCACAAATGAACCTTAATCGAATGGTGAAAACAGAATTTTGTTACATTGTTATTTAAAAATGTGGCGGGCCAGCTTGAACTCAATTTTTCTACATGTTATGGTATAGGGAAGACTCAACCTAGCATCCCTCATTAAATTTTATATAGCATGCCTAATTTTAGAGCACAAAGATTCATTTTCGGGCACATATAAGCATAAACAAAGCTTAAACGAATGGTGAAAACAGAATTTCGTTACATTGATATTTAAAAATTTGGCGGGCCAGCTTGAACTCAATTTTTCTACAGGCTATGATATAGGGAATGCTCAAGTTAGCCCGCCACATTAAATGTTCTCTAGATTTTCTAATTTTAAAGCATAAATGTTAATTTTCGGCCACATATGAGCACAAACGGAGCCCAATGGATTGACTTAAATAAATTTTGTTATGTTGTGTTTTTCAATATGTGGCGGGCTAGCTTGAGCTCAAGTTGACCCACCACATTAAATATTTTTTAAATTGGCCAGTTTCACAGCACAAATGTTCATGTTCGGGCACATATGAGCACAAATAGAGCACAAACGTTTAGACAATTTTTTTTTCCAGTAAATTTTCAATATATGGCGGGCTAGCCTGAGCTCAAGTTGGCCCGCCACATTAAATATTTTTTAAATTGGCCAGTTTCACAGCACAAATATTCATGTTTGGGCACATATGAGCACAAATAGAGCACAAACGATTAGACAAAAAAAAAGTTTCAGTAATGTGGCGGGTCAACTTGAGTCACGTCTTTAGTATAGATGAGTCCAAGATTCAGACTACGTACCCACCGATAGGGATATCAGCTTAACAAAAATGTATGTATCACATAAATTAAGTCAATTTTGGGCATGAAAAAGACCTCTTGATTTAGCTGGGTAGACCCTACACATTAGTCATAAGGAGTTCCTTAATATGTTTATTAATTTGGGTGGAATATCGTCATTCGAGAATGCAAGTGCTCTATGTACAATTTTTCACTTTTGTGTAAAAGGGCATTAAAATTTGACCTTGTGTCTAAAACCAATGTTAGTAGATGACAGCTAGAGTTTGTATCCTCTTACATAATTATAGAGTAGTTTCAATGTCACCACAGGTGAATCATATGCATTATAAATAAACGTAAACATCAAATATCTCAAATTTTACAATTTTGGAGATTGAACACTTGCATTCTCGGGTGACGATATCCTAGTTATTTAATACATACATAACTAATACCGCCGTTCCCTTATGGGGTGATCAAGAAACTGTGCATATAGCTCAGAAAATAAACAACTCCGTAATGAATACATTTTAACTAACTTTATCTACACTTCCTTATCCTTGTATACTCCCTTCGCTTTAACAACATCCATACACTGAGTCAAATATGCTCTTTTATTCTTAAAACTCTTCATGTTTCTCTTTCTCGTACATTCGTCTACAACAATTAACCACATCTTAAATGGTCTATCCTTTCCTTTAAATCAATACACTCTTCCATTTAAAAAATAATAGCTGGTAGCCTGGTATAGGTACCAGCTCTAAGAGACCTGAGCACATTGCCTCCCTCTGCATTTTCCAAATTATAGGGGGCTTGACGTGATACTTATCTCTACTACCTTTCAAATTCATATTGTAAAATAATTATAATATTTAAAAAAATATAATTTGTGGGTGTCATTCTTAAGCTTACATCGCCTAAACAAGATAAATAAATCTTATTCTTGCCTAGTCTTACTCCGATGGTGTCACAATGACTCCTTTTCTTATGACCACTAGATGTCCGAAACGTTCTTCCATTAACTCCTAGCCCTCATTTCGTGGAATTCCACCATCAGCTTTTCGATGAAGTCGTCGATACAATCGTCAGCATCAATACCCGATTCAAGTCAAAGATTATTTACTTCATGCCAAATGTTGAGCACATTTTCACCAGCATGAGAAATGAGTGTCAACAGTTAAATGGACTTTTTAAAGATGGCATTGATGGAGAAAGAATGGTTTTATCCCTGGATCTATTCACTGATATATTGAAAACTAGAAAGTAAAGTGTTGCCAACGTGGTATCTGTGGTTGAATTTCTTCAGAAATATACTAAGTTAAGAACATCCTTCCAGAGCAGGTGGAGTTCGTCTGACTCCTCTTGCCTGTCCCTGTGTCTAGTTCCACAGCAGAGAGATCATTTTAAAGCCTGAGAAGACTCAAAACCTATTTGAGAGCCACAATGGTCCTGAAATGCATGAATTATCTATATATTATGAAAGTTCACTGAGAAAGGACTGATTAACTCCGTAAACATGGACTATATAGCTAATAAAATCATATCTAAGGTAAAGATCCGTGAGTCAACCTTCGCTCTAAAGATCTGAGCTGAAGTTACTATGTGCCATCACATTCAATATTAAATTTTATTATTCTGGAACAACAGTTTTAAATGGGAAAAATTTAAGAATTATTAGATAATTTATTCTATGGTTAAAAAATTAGATAATTTCGTAAAAAGGTACGCTGTAATAGTCGGTGCAAAATAGTTTTATTTTAAGCAGAGCATATTTTGTTTAATTTGAATTTAACGTATTCTAGCGGTGATATATTTTATTATCAGTAGCTGTCACAAATTCGCCACTAGTTTATTCTTAATTTAGGTGTTTGTTTGTGCTATCACTGTTCTTTGTGTTATGCTTAAGACTTTAGTGTAAAAATAATGTTGATTTAGTATTTTATTTGTTTTTATGTGGTAGGTGAGTATGACTTAATTTATTTGCCACATTTGTGATAATTTTCTCAGGTTATTTTGTTTTGTAATAGTACTTTTGAACGTTCTTAGAGGTAACATTAAGTCAATGTTTTGTTGCTCTCCTTATCTCAAAATAAAGCTAGGCTTTGACTGGCTGGCGGGCTTTTTCTTTTCAAAATATTTATCAAAGTTCACTCGCCTTTATTTTTAAATTTTAACTTTAATACTTTGTTTATGGCAATTTAAACTGCTAATTTTAAAAATCTTAGTCAAGATTTAAAATTAATATCAGTTTAAGACTAAGCCTATCATGAAGTGGTCTAGGCCATCTCTGGATAGTTTGTGTACTACACACTTTTACACTTACTGCACACTCAAAAACATTCCTGGCGCATTAAAATGCATACTTTTATCAGACATAATACAGCTAGAGCTTACTGTTGCTACTTAACCATGCATTTCTATGGCAACAATATTTGATTTTAATATTGTTTTGTCCATGGTGTCATACGTGTACTCTCTGTCATTAGAAATTTGAAAGTTCATTGACGCACGTACAAAAGTACGCCACCTTTCCCTATCTATCCAATCCACCTCATTACAGCCTCTTCCTATATTGAGCTAGTTCTATCCAGTCCACCTCATTTAACCCTATCTCTTTTAGGTCCATTCTAATGTTATCCCCCCATCTGCGTCCAGGCCTTCCCAATGATCTCTTCCTATTGGGTTTGCCAGTCAGTACCTTGAACACAGTTTTAGACTCTCCCATTTGTGCTGCATGTCCTGCCCGAAGTAATCTAAGAGACTCGATTATTCTAACGCAGGGTACCCAGCAACCTGGAAAACAGTGACAAGTCAGGAAATTTGCATGGTCAGTGGAAAAGTCAGGGAATTTGATGAAATTTCTGGAATTTTCACATATTCACTTAAGAAATACACAATTTTAATTTAAATTAATAAAAATGACATATTTCTTCCAGTTAATACACACCCTGAATCTATTTTAACACGGCTGTCCTACTTAAACATGTTAATCTCATTTATCAAAGTCAACATGAGCATGCCCGAGAATTGATTACATTTTATAAAAAGAACCTAAAAAAAGTGTCTCACAACAATTAGTATGGGGTCGTCCATAAACCACGCAATGCTTTGAGGAAGGTGGGGAGGGGTGCTCTAATGTCTACATGCTGTTACATGGCGAGAGGGTGGGGTACATCAAAGTGTTACATAACACAGATATTATACTCAAATTCTTATGTCCAAAAATAATATTGTCCATATGTTCACCTTTGATAAACATAGGGTAAACATACCAGTAGTTGACCAACTTGACTTTAAAGTCATAAAATAAGGCTATTCACAGTGTTAGATCAATTCAGATTGGTCCCAGCTGTTCATGGGACACCAATAACCAATCACAAAACAAGTGAGGTTAATGAGGAAGAGGAAGTGGTGTCAGCCATTTTATAAAATCCATGCTGCATGGGAATGCTGTGTTTATGGGATCATGGATAAAGGCCTGGTAAGTTCCACCATATTTGTTATCTCTTTGCATCCAGTTTGTGTTTGTGATAATTGTTTCCAACCTTAATGATTTGAAAACTAAAATAACTTCTTAATAAAATAGTTATAACAGTAAATGCTAAAAAAATATTCTTAACCTAAAAATGTACATGGTCAACCAATGGTTTAGAGCAATATGTTAAAGTCTAGTAGTTGACCAAAATGGTCAACTATTGGTTTATTTGATGTTTTACATTGTTTCATGTCCTCAAGGTTTAAAATATATTATGCTACCAATCACAACATACACTGCAAATTATACCAATATTTCAATGCTTTCCAGTAGTTGACCACCCTGATCAATAAATGGATACCAGATGGTCTACAATTGGTTTTATAATTATGAAACATATCTTGTTCTTCATAATGCTATAGTTTATTTTCCCCATATTAAAACATGCTAAAATATTGTTGTTGGAAATACAATTATAAAGAAAAGGGGAACTAGGCCTACTTTGAAATTTATTTATTTAAGTAGGCAAAAGTTTAATAAAAGCCATATTTTTATAATTTTTCTAAGTGCCTTCATTTTGTTATAGCCTTCTTTAATTTGACTCGCAAATAGACCTACGTGGAATTCCATTTGAAATGTATAAAATTGCGATAGGCCACGTTAAGATTTTAACCTAGGCCATACCTTGGTTAATA
Organism: Timema poppense; assembly: GCA_902141375.1. Lineage (NCBI taxonomy): Eukaryota > Metazoa > Arthropoda > Insecta > Phasmatodea > Timematidae > Timema > Timema poppense. Next base: position 79,019 of record CABFOV010002580.1, read on the forward strand.
ATTATTTATTTTATTTTTCAGAAGCTGTTCTTTACTGATGAAAATGGCAGAAAATCGTGAAAAGAAGATATTTTTTAAATATTCTGAAGATGAGTTAAATGAAGCGAGAAATGGTTGAGAGATTGAGGAAAAATAAGAGAAGCAGGAAGAAAGTTTAATGTGCCCCATTCCACATTATTAAACAAGCTGAAGAATCGGTTACCTGTTGCTAGAAAGAAGGGACATCTGACAATGTTAACACAAGAAGGAGAAGAAGAGTGTTTGTGCAGATGGATAGCTGCTAATGCCATACAGGGCATTCCTCGTAACAAAAGAGGAATGACAACCTACTTTTACATACAAATTAGGCCTAGGCCTACCAGGTGATAAGTGGTTCAACCTCTTTTTTAAAAAGGCATCCTGATAATCGTCAACACCATGCTGAAAGCATTAACCAAGGTCGAGCCAACGTTACTGAAATGTCTATCTGACATTGGCACAGTGAATTGTATCAATTTTTAGAGAAAGAAAATGCTCTAGATATATATGTAATGATCCTGACAGAATATTTAATTCTGACGAGTCTGGTTTTTAACCAATCCAAAAACTGGTTTAGTTCTTGGTCCTAAAGGTATGAAAGACATGTATGAAGTAAAAAGTGGTTCTGAAAAAGAATGTATAACTGTATTACCCACTATAAATGCAACAGATAGTATATTTCCTCTGATGATTGTATATCCTTATGAATACATACAGGCAGACATAGTTCGTAAATCCTGATTGGATAGTTGGAAGGTCAAAATCAGGGTGGATGACAGGACAGGTTTTTTATGGATACAATCATGTGTAACACTTTTCTTCCTTTAATTAAATAAAAGAATATCACATTTCCTGTTTATTCTTAATCGATGACCATCCATCTCATTTGACTTATAATGTTTCTAAATTTTGTGCTAACAATAATAATATATTATATTATATGCATTTTTGCCTAATGATACGCACATATTACAACCAGCAGATGTATCCATCTTTAGCTCATTAAAAATAATTGGAAAAATGTTGTATTTTCTTGGAAGAAACAAAACAATAACAGGGCATTGACTAGAGTGATGCTCGGTTCTTTGTTAGATACGGCTATATCTCGTGTTTCTGTAGAAACTGTGGACTCTTTACATTTAATGCTAATGCAATTGACTATATAAAATGTCTGAACCATGAAACAAGAATTGTTGGTGACCAAATGACTTTGAAGCCATCTAAATTCAAAGTTGAACATTTGCTCTATTTTGAATCTGTCATGAAAGGTGGGTGAGCAGAGGAGGTCAGAGTTTCATATGCTAAAGGCTGGGAAGGTGATGAATCTGTCATGAAAGGTGGGCGAGCAGAGGAGTTCAGATTGTCATATGCTAAAGGCTGGGAAGGTGATGAATCTGTCATGAAAGGTGGGCGAGCAGAGGAGTTCAGAGTGTCATATGCTAAAGGCTGGGAAGGTGAATCTGTCATGAAAGGTGGGCGAGCAGAGGAGTTCAGAGTGTCATATGCTAAAGGCTGGGAAGATGAATCTGTCATGAAAGGTGGGCGAGCAGAGGAGTTCAGAGTGTCATATGCTAAAGGCTGGGAAGATGAATCTGTCATGAAAGGTGGGCGAGCAGAGGAGTTCAGAATGTCATATGCTAAAGGCTGGGAAGGTGATGAATCTGCAAAGGAACTTTTTCATGTTTGGGAAAAACTACGAACAAAATGTATTGGGGATCAGACAGAAACAAGTGTTGGGATGAGCTACTGTGACAGTTTAACCGGAATACTTAATCAGGAAGAGCATTTTGTCTGTAGTAATTGCTCTACAAGGAATGGTGACACTCCAGATGAGGAGCTGGAACGTGAGGCTATGCCTTCAAAATTACAATCAGGGGAGCCCATAATTTCAACTACTATCAGTTCTTCATAAGTTACTCCAACTAGATCTGACAGAACAAAAAAAACCTATATAGCCCATCATTTCTTGACCATAATCATGGCTAACAGAATCTCTTCAAAAATCATCAAAACGAAAGAAAAAAGGAAAAGCTCCCACACGCAGCAACGTATAAAAAATGGCTGTCATACTGGGAAGACAAAGAGAAGGTGAAGGAACAATAAGAAGAAAATAAAAGCAATAAAATGATGGCAAGACAGCAAAATAAAGATCAGAAAAAAATAAGTTGTAGCTGCCAAGAAGAAACAAAAGATGATAAAACATGATATTTCCAGTGAAACTGAAGAAGAAGAACGGACAGATAGCGGGAAAAGTCTTCCTAGTCTCTCAGACATAGATGAGACAGACTAACAATCAACCACAAACAATGTTACCAAAGGTGTTTCAAAAATGGTGATTTTGTTTTGTTATCATTCCCTGGAAAAAAAAGTCTTAATCACAAGTATGTATTGTGAAAGATATTGTTGACTGTGGAACTGAAGTTATGTCTTTAATTCTTATTGAATGTGGTGGATTATTATTTAAGACAAATGACGAAGCTGTTAGTGTAGTTGAGAATCATAAAATTTTGGCAAAACTTGAGACACCAGAAATATTAACATTGGAGATAGAATTAAGTATAAATTTTCAAGGCAAATGAATCTGTCATAACAAAATGTAGTAAAACAGTAATCACTAACTGAGCAGTGAGACCTAATTGCATATATAATGTTTCTTTGTTAATATTAAGTAAAATAAATAGTTCATTGTTTACTATAAAGAGAGTAGGTATACTTTTTTATGTTCTCTTTCTATTGCATTGTATTCTATTATATTGTATTGCTTTGTGTTTACAAAGTTATATAACTTATAATGTTATAAGTATTCATAAAACTTAAATAAAACTATAGGTACTCTAGGATGTTTAAATTATATTTTGACTTTAATTTGAGATATTTCAGCCTTAAGGCTTTAAAGCTCTTACTTTAGACTTAACTGGGGCTAAAATAGGCAGGCAAATGTCAATGGTCAACAACTAGTATGTGTGTGGTCATTTACTGGAAAGCAGCAATCAACTACTGGACGAGTATGTGTTGGGACTTGAGTAATTCCATCCACTCAATAGATCATTTTAGTAGATGAGCCTTGACCTGCAAGAAGATGGGCAGTGCCTTCTAAATGTTCTTTAATGTCTTCTTTGACTCTTGTTTTATTATTATCTATGATGTATTTATGATCTGTACTATTGATTACAAGAATGAACAAATAATCATGAAAAACTTTGCTTTGTGTTTTAAATATGTACAAGATATGGAAACCATTAATTGATGTCATACTACCATTTACAACAGGTTATGGGCCCAAATACGTTTTTAAGGTTCAAGTGAAAGTTTAAACAGAAGTTTTGAGTGTTATTCGTGATCGTTTGTCTGCAACATTACATCAG
>CABFOV010002581.1:2035-16815 GCA_902141375.1 Timema poppense
GGAGGGGGGGGGGGGGGGGGGGGGGGGGGGGAGGTTGGATGTACGAAAGTTTTGCAAGTGTTTACTGGTTTTATTTATTTTTTGGGGGAAAAAAAATTGCTATAGATATTGCAGAAAAACTTACATTTCTCGCGTTCCATCCCTCCCCACCCCCGCCATAATTATACTGCTATTCTTGGAATTATAAAGGTAGAAGTTAGAATAAATGTAGCAGCATTTTCGGGAAAAGAGAATGGTGTAAACTATTAAATACAACATTATTATACCCGACTAAATTTATAACCTATATCTCCTTGTCACCTGAATATCAAGACACGGTGGACTTGACGTTTAGTCCGCGTGAAATGCTGTTATTTAAATCTGTATCTGTTATCACCACAGGAGAAATTTGGAAGAAAACACTCACTCAATAAATGTACAATTGTATAAACATTCTTCATTGTTGCATTATTTCTATCTATTCATTTTAATACACTTTTTCTTAATATTTTTATAAAGTTTACTAAATCAAATCGTCGATTCCCTTACATTACTGAAATATTTATCATTGGTGAAACGCGAGTTTCTCCTTTTACATTGAAGAACAATTAAGGATGGGGGGGGGGGAGGGTGTTTGTTGTGTCTATTCGAGATTTAAGCTAGTTTATAAGTCGTGTACCAATATAATCATAAAGTGCAATTTAAGTACTTAAAATAAAGTGTTGGAAACAAGAAAGAACCTCAAATTTAAGTGTTTATTTTCCTATTTAATGTATTTGAGGTATTTAACGTGCACTTTCTGAACCGACTGATTATATCAGTACACGACTTATGAACTAACTTAAATATAGAACAGACACAACATCCAGCCCCCGTCCGTTAATTCATCTCTTTGAAAAAGGTGAAACCCACATTTCACTAGTGATAACTTTTTCGTCCATGCTACGAATCGGACCCGGGACTTTTAGCTCAGTAGACAGACATGCTATCAACCTAGCTAAGGTGTTGGACAACTTGAAATATAAAAAAATATAATAATTTTTTAAATAATATTGGAAATAAAAGAAACAATTGTTGTTTTTAAAAACTATTATTTACTTTTTAAAAACAACAATCAAATCAACGATTGTTTTACTGAAGAGTTGGCCAATGTTTGTCGAAGATAACAACTTTGCTATTTTAGTTGCTATCGATGTTGAATTAACACCGAGGCTTGTATACAAAATGAGAAGTGTACTGTACGTTCTATTATATCAAACAAGCGGTACAATACATCCATTGTAACCGATCAAGGCTCTTTCCTGCATGGCCGTTTTTGTTTAGACTAATACTCTAAAGGTTTATATTTTTTTGGAGTATTTAAACTGCATTATTTCAAGTGGCTAGTAAATTATAAATAATGAAAACCAGTAAGCCCTTGTGAAACTTTCGCGTAATCAAACTTCCCCCCTTCCCAAAAAAAATGCAGTCTTTTGTTGGGTTGTTGAAATTAAATACTCAGTGAAGTGTATACACAAAATAGCAAAGAGAGTTTATTTTCGGTAATTGATACAAAAATATTGTTAGATTTTTCTTTTAACTTAAAATGCTAAACAAACTATATGTTTTAACGTAAATTGAGTATGCGTTGTTAGAAGTCGGTAAAAAATCCTATCCACTGATACCTTATTCATCGCTGTAGGCTTCGTATTAGTTGAGACAAAGGGATGTTGATATCAGAAATAATACATAGGATAATCGTATAACAGATAAACCTAGACATATTTTATTTGGTTATAAAAACAAGGCGATCATAAAAAAACACTTAAGTCGTCAAATTATCTAACATGTCACTCACTCCCTTGTTAGACTAGACTGCCGATGACAGGGAGATCGTAGTTCAAATCCAGATCGGGTGTACTAAGGGTGGTTTATCCAAAAATAGCTTTCCACTATCTTTCCACGCAAATACTGATAAACTTACTCTAAATTAAACCTTCCTCATCCCAACGCCATTAGAGTAACAGTACATATGTGTATGACCTGAATAGGTAGTAATGCCGGGATCACAATCAAATTAACGTTAACTTAAAGTTAACTTAACGTAAGAGATGTCCTGGGAAGTATTTTACTTTAAGTGAACGTTACTTGAAGAGTATCACGTGATCTAACCAGCCAATCACTATACGAGTGACGTCTACAGGGCTATTTAGTGATTCATTTGTTGGTTTTAAGACCAAGATCTACTCTTTAGATATGTTCTAGTGATCAGACATTGAAACAAAATAATTAAACTAAAATAGGAATGCTATATTTATCAAAAAGGTTCAGTAATAGATATTTATTATATTGATTGAAAACTGTAAATATTCACAGATCATCACTTTACAAATAGTACAAATCACAGATCATACTCGAGAATGAAGATGTTTGGCTCGAGTTGTTACGTTAAGTTACGTGAATAGTGATCACACATCTGTTTTCTTAAGTTAAGTTAACGTTAAGTTGACCGTTATCCCGGCATTAGATGCAGTGATAAGAAAAACAGCCCTGTTGATGTTGCTCTCAATATGATTGGCTGACAGAAACATTTGGTACCTTTCACTTACCAGGAGGGGAGGGGGAGGTTCTCCCCCTCGACAACTATTATGTTCAGTTAAATGAACGCCAGTTGTAAAAATAGAGAGGAAAATGTAATGTGTCAAAGAAAATACAAATATATATCAAGGGATTAACAATAAAAAATATATATATATTTAAAAATAAATTGAGGTATTGTTCAGGATATATATTACCAAGCCGAAATAGCTCAGTTGGGAGAGCGTTAGACTGAAGATCTAAAGGTCCCTGGTTCAATCCCGGGTTTCGGCAGCAAGTATTTTAATTATTTATTTAAATATATTATTATTATTTAGCACCTCGTCTTACTACCCATTCGGGTAATACGCCTTAAGTACTAATTATGCTAATGGATTATGAATTGGGAAGATTGAATTAGAGGGATTGAACCCGCATTTGCGTGGAGGGAGAGTGGAAAACCATTTAGGAAAAAACCACCCCATTTAACCCGACTGAGATTCGAACCTCGGTCTCCCCGTCCTCAAAAGTCGAGCTCAACACGACAAGCGCGTTAGCCAACTACGCCACCGAGGCGGGTTATTTAAATATAAATTAAGGTATTCCACTTTTAAAATTATTACATCGACAGTCAAATAATTATGTAATTAATTGTATAGCACTATAAATAAATACATTAGTGATCTATAATATACATTTTTCTAATCAATAAGTATTAAAAATAATTTTACAATGAAAACAATTCTATATCATTAAGTGAGATGTAACATCTTGAATTTCAGAATTTGCAAATAAAAAATAAAGTACCTTTGGAATAATCCTTTATTCTGTTGTGTTTGGTTATTGATATAAAGTTATCATTAATATTATTATAATTAAAATAAGTCGGGACCCTTAGGTTAAAAGCCTAATGTTCTATGACTGAGCAATTCAGGCCCTTGAATTAATTTGAAATTTCAAAAGACTATCCCTAGTCTTGAGATATTTAAAAATACTACCCTCTGATAACTTATTGATAATCATTGACTATAATTGTATTTAAATTTCTCTTATGAAGTGAACGCAAACGTAAATAAATACACAATCCCAGCGTCCCCTACGGGGTAGGAAAATTATGTGCATAAAGCTCAAAAAACAACTCCCTACTTAATGCATTCTCACTAACTTTCCCTACACTTCCCTATACTTGCATACTTCCATAAACCGAGTCAAATATGTTCGTTTATTCGTAAAACTCTTAATGTTTCTGGTGAACTGGCGGTCTAGGGGTAAGGTGTCAGACTTCTATGCTGGCGGCCGGGGTTCAATCCTCGGTCCCGGGATAGATTTATCTGATTACCAAACCCTTCCTTCACCTCTGACAAGACATCTTGTGAATGTGGGGAATGCCAGGCCTCCACCGTGGTTCGGATTTCAAGTTAAACTGTAGGTCCTCCATTTCATCTCACAATCACCCTACCATTACACATTAGCGTAAGTACGTATAACCCGAACGGGTAGTAAGACGCGGTGCTAATAATAATAATAATCTTAATGTTTCTCTTTTCCACACATTCGTCTACAAAATTTAACCACGTCTTACATGGCCTACCCCTTACTTTTGATCCACACACTCTACCTTCATATATTTGCTTCGTCAGTTGATCCACACTCATCATTTCAACATCCCCAAACCAACGTAAGATGCCTCTTTCATTTATCTATTGGATTCCCGTCTGTCGATTCCAACATCTATCCTTCCACTCTTACAAAACATTCTGCCCAGACACATTTAACAGTTTTCAATTTATACCAAGCTGAAAATCATTTCCTGATATTTCCTTATCAAAAACTATCACCTTATTTTTGGATACATTTATAAGAAGATCCATTCTGCCTGTAGCCATATTCAAACTGTAACATTCTTGAATCACTTACATTGAGTTGAATGCTATATATATAATATTATAATTTAACAGTAAATCTGACTAGTTTAAATTATACTAAATATAATATATATTGTGACACTAGCCCTATGAATAGAAGACTAGAGCTAGTGTACCAAATAAAATACAAAGAAAAAATATGACTGAGTTTTCCAGAAAAAGTTTTCTAGAGGCCGAGATAGCTCATTTGGGAGAGCGTAAGATTAACAATATAGAAGTCCCTGGTTCGAACCCTGGTTTCAGCAAATATTATAATTTTTAAATCTAAATTTAAAAGTTCGTGTTCATAGATAATTTCTTGGCTACCAAATACATATTTATTTTAGCAATTCTTGCAATAATAAAATACATTATTGACAAAATAAAGGATATTGCCATACTAATTAAGGTAACATTATAAATGTTCAATAATATTAATTCTATAATCTTAAATACGATGCAACATTTAAAATTTAATTAATTGTAAATATTTTATTTAAAAATAAAAGTTCAAGAAAAATATCTTCCTTCCCATATGGTATATAAGCAAATAAATACACTGATTGAGTAAAGAGGAAATATACTCAGATTCAAGTGGCGAAACAATGGTAAGCCAATTTAAGAAAATTCACCCCAAGTTTACCCTGTTGGTAATCGAACCCCGAACTCCCCGTCACTATCAAACCAAACTAGGTGAACTTGACAATATCGTTTCTGTGCCCACTTTGTGCGGGTGTTTGTTCGTGAGGTGGGAGCTAATCATATTTGGGGGTACTGGGTTCCTGGGCACATTCAGCTCTTGAGACCTTCAATAGACACTCAACACTAGGATGGGCTTATGTACCATCCGGGCACACTCTGGAGGGATGTCTAGCCTCCCTGTGACCTCCCTCCAAACCTCATCTTGACCCCGGTCACTCTGGAGGGATGTGTAGCCTCCCTGTGACCTCCCTACCAAACCTCATCTTGACCCCGGACACTCTGGAGGGATGTCTAGTTTCCCTGTGACCTTCCTCCAATCCTCATCTTGACCCCGGACACTCCGGACGGATGTGTAGCCTCCCTGTGACCTCCCTCCAAACCTCATCTTGACACCGGGCACACTCCGGAGGGATGACTAGCCTCCCTGTGACCTCCCTCCAAACCTCATCTTGACACCGGGCACACTCCGGACGGATGTACAGCCTCCCTGTGACCTCCCTCCAAACCTCATCTTGACCCCGGGCACTCTGGAGGGATGTCTAGTCTCCCTGTGACCTCCCTCCAATCCTCATCTTGACCCCGGACACTCCGGACGGATGTGTAGCCTCCCTGTGAACACCCTCCAAACCTCATCTTGACCCCGGGCACACTCCGGAGGGATGTGTAGCCTCCCTGTGACCTCCCTCCAATCCTCATCTTGACCCCGGGCACTCTAGAGGGAAGTATATCCTCCCTGTGACCTCCCTCCAAATTTCATCTTGACCCCGGACACTCTGGAGGGATGTCTAGCCTCCCTGTGACCTCCCTCCAAACCTCATCTTGACCCCGGACACTCTGGAGGGATGTCTAGCCTCCCTGTGACCTCCCTCCAAACCTCATCTTGACCCCGGACACACTGGAGGGATGTCTATCCTCCCTGTGACCTTCCTCCAATCCTCATCTTGACCCCGGGCACTCTGGAGGGATGTATAGTTTCCCTGTGACATCCCTCCAAACCTCATATTGGCCCCGGGCACTCTGGAGGGATGTATAGTTTCCCTGTGACATCCCTCCAAACCTCATATTGCCCCTAGGCACTCTGGAGGGATGTATAGTTTCCCTGTGACATCCCTCCAAACCTCATATTGGCCCCGGGCACTCTGGAGGGAAGTCTATCCTCCCTGTGACCTCCCTCCAAACCTAATCTTGACCCGGGCACTCTGGAGGGATGTATAGCCTCCCTGTGACCTCCATCGATATGTGATCTTCAATCTGGTCTCCCCATTCCTCTGTTTGGATTAAATGCGGTGTCGGAAACTCTGATATTAACTTTTACTTTCATTTTACTATTTATGAGATTATTTAAAAAAATATATCTAAAGATAAACTATTTTTTATTACATTTTAATCTAAAAAATTAGTAAAATACCTAACTAAGTTAAAACTAATCGCCCGAACTGTGACTTGAAGCTAGGACCCTTATGTTAAAAGCCTAATGCTCTATGACTGAGCTATCCGGACTCTTATTAAATGTACTATAAGTTTCACCCTATCTTAGTATTATTTAAAAATATCCTGTGGGGCTGGTTTATAATCATACTATAGTTCATAAGGTGAACGTTATACCACAAGGAAATTTAATGTAACGTGGTATAAAATTAAATAGATATATATTTCAATTTAACATATAGAGTTATGATATGATGATTTTAAAAATAATATCAATGGACTAATTGCTATTTTCAAGGCATGTTGACAATTAAAATTAAATATCATAATTGTTTATCATGTCACAACTGTTCATTAATTGCGTGATCTCATTTTTCTGCACATACCATTTTGACAAGACACTTTAAGGAACTTTTTAGAACATAAATGTTTGATTAAGTGTTTTAATTCTTTATTTCCTTATTTAAAATCCCGTTTAACTTTATATATATATATATAAAGTTAAACGGGATTTTAAATAAGGAAATAAAGAATTAAAACACTTAATATATATATTATATTGATTATATATATATATATCTACACATATACAATATATATATACAACATATACAATGATTATATATATATATATATAATCATTGTATATCTATCCTGAATGTGGAAAATACATTTTTTTCACGAAAATAATTTTGCTTTTTTCGCTTGAAATTTGTACCTGGGGAACAGTTTATATATTAAATGCACTATTTTAAGTAGTAGTTCATTATTGCATTATTTAAAATATTTGTTGGTTTAACATATTGAGACGTACGAATAAAAATAAGCATAACTTTATATTTGGAAAATATGAAGCAAACCTTTTAGCAGTATGGATAACATGGAGGTAAACCTTTTACTGATTAGTGTGAAGCAAATATTTTTAGACCAAATAATTTGATCAAGCTTTAAGTATTTCGTCTGTATAAAAATCAGCGTTTTATTTTGGATTAAAACACTATCCCTTAAAATACATGTATCTAGTCAGACGTAGACTCGTCTGCGAGGTATAAGTGAAGTTCTGGTTTCATCAAATTTCATTTCCCTTTTTTTATTATTATTCTACCATGGCTGAAGTACATTTGCGAAAAGTTAAAGTACTTCAAGTCTCATTCCACACCACAAGTGAGTGAATTCAAGAGTTTATTTTGTTTTAAAGAAGAAATTCTAGAGTGGTTAGCTAATAATTTCTTATTGATGTGCTTTCTTCTACATAAAAGATGAAAATATGTTTGAGATATTTAGCTGACCACAGATCACAAAAAGATGTAGAGTTGGGAGGGGGAACCAACGGCTTTACTATTTAAGTCATCAAGATTACAATAACTTCAAGAAAAAGAACCAGATACGAAAAAGAGATCGGGAAGAAATTAAAAGTGTCTGATGAGTAAATATTCTACATGTGACCATATTTCTTTATTAATTTCACGCGCCTATCCCTTCGTTCTTTCATCTTCATCTTCAGCAACAGCAAGTAACAGAAATATTTCTTCTTCAGTGGAAGTACACATAGCTACAGTAGCCCCATGGCTTCTTTGGTGCTGACTGACAGCTTTGAAACGTTACCAGACCAAATTATGTATCCCTACGCTGAACCATATGATCTACAAAAGCATTTGTTTAGCAGCTGTAACTTCTGACAGTCAAAATTTAGGTATATACCTAAATGTTGAGTGTCATAAGTGAGCTGTGAGCTGTCAGTAAGCACCTAAGAAGCCATGGGGCTACTGTACTAACATAGTCTACACTTAATTAATAATTAATGTAATGAACATGAACACTAAAACCAACCCAAAGAGACACGGACCTGCATACCCTGGTATCCTTTCATGGAACTACCACGAATCACTTCGCGTCGGTAAGATAACGCTCAATCGCGCCACAAATTCCCGCCAAAATTTCCCGCGTTTATTTCCGCTTTGACTCGCAATCCCACGTCGGTTAGCGCATACTTTTATTAATATTGGTGAGATATTTAGTTCGTAAAACTCAATTCTTGAGTGATTTTTTACTAGATTTATTATCCTTATTATATGCTGATTTTTTTTAGAATAAGCCTATATCATATATATTTTCCTTGAAATTAAAAGGAAAAATTAGGAAACTAAAAAAAAGTTCGCACTTTTATGGGTTACTAAAAATACATTAACTTATAGTTAGGTAGAGTATGTCTTTATAATTGTGCAGCCTGTTGAGGAATCAGTGAAGTGACATAAGCCCTGCCAATGCCAAAAGGTTCCCCATCAACTGTAAGCAGTGTTGTTCGGGAAATAATGGATCAGGTTGATTATTGGATTAAATTTCCTACAACACAAAATTCTATCATAGAATCAAAGGATTTAAGGCTGTTTACTAACCACAATTGGTGTGATAGACCGTACACACATAGATATATATAAAGCAATACTCCATGAAGATGAGTACATTAACCAAAGAGGAAGACCTACATTAAAATGTACAAGTGACTTGTGATGCAATATGCATTTTCACAAGGATGATGTTAGTTAGATTGGGTCAATCCATGATAATAGGATTTGGAATAATTCTCAACTAAGGAAAACAAGGAAAACTATGGCGAGAAAGGTCAACACTGCACTTCTTGGTGATGAAGGCTACGGAACAAAGCCATGGCTCATGATTCCATCCCATTATCCTGATCAGGCTAGTGGCTTATTATCCTAATGGACATAATTCAATGTTAAAATTTAGGCTAAGTAATTTGATATCAATAGACTTTTGGTGAAGTAATTACATAGTTACCCGCCTCGGTGGCGTAGTTGGCTAACGCGCTTGCCGTGTTGAGCCCGACTGCTGAGGACGGGGAGATCGAGGTTCGAATCTCGGTCGGGTGAACTGGGGGTGGTTTTTCCTAAAAGGTTTTCCACTCTCCCTCCACGCAAATGCGGGTTCACTTCCTCTAATTTAACCTTCCCAATTCCTAATCCATTAGAGTAATTAGTACTTAAAGCGTATAACCCGGACGGGTAGTAAGACGCGGTGCTATATATATATATATATATAAATTACATTGTTATTCATATTTAATTTTTTATTTTAGTTGGAACGAATTTATATTAAAATGTTATAGGGTCAAGTAAAGTTTTACGAAATTAATGCTCGAGGAAATTTCTTATTTTGAAGATAGTTTTAAGTTAAATTACATTAATTTTGATTTTTTTAAATAAACACTCATATCTGTACCTACTTGTTATGTTTGTAGATATATTAAATAAAATACTATTATCATAAAAAAGGCTTTATCTGTTAGCTAGAAAAATTGTTAAAGCGTCTTTCGCGTATTCATACGTCTATTTATGTTATTTTCAACTCTTAGTGTTGATATATATTATCAATGTCTATAAACTAAAAAATTAATAGAGTGGATTGTTAAAAATGATGGCTGTAAAATAATTGTGTTTGTATTTCCTATTCTTTCAAAAATGGGTTACACTTAATTGAAAAATACGCTCAAATCTTATCAAAGAATTACGGGTAGTTTTATGAAACATTAATAAAGAGGACCCTACTTTTAACCTTTATCTTTGCACGGATGGATATATTGACTGCATCAACTTAATTATAAATTCACAAACACGAACACAATTTGTAAATCAAAGAACCATTTGTTGAATTGATCAATTCATGAATAATACTTTCCTCCGTTAGGTAAACAGGCTGGAGCCATTTCCAGCAAGTTTGAGACCTGGGAATGGCTTGCACATCCAAGATCGATTCTCGGCCAAGAGCTCTACGGTCGACTCGGCGTAGCAGAGTATTTTAAGGGCGTATAATCCTTTAAATACCCGGTCTCGTGGTGTAGGGGTCAGTGACTTGGCTTCAAACCTAGGGGTCCCGGGCTCGACTCCTGGCTGGTACCTCAGGTAACTTTTCCTTTAGGGAGAATGATCCAAATGGCCACCAGGGTTTGGTAAATCAGACTCAAGTTAGGTTAAGACTCACATTGGCCCACACCTCCATATTCACTATCATTACATCACCATCTAATTGGGGGTACGACATGTAGACAACCTCCTATGTTGTACCCTGGACAACGTTCTGTCACCAGAGAGGCTAATACTCTACATACAGACAACCTCCTATGTTGTATCCTGGGTAACGTTCTGTCACCAGAGAGGCTAATAGTCTACATACAGACAACCTCCTATGTTGTACCCTGGACAACGTTCTGTCACCAGAGAGGCTAATAGTCTACATACAGACAACCTCCTATGTTGTACCCTGGACAACGTTCTGTCACCAGAGAGGCTAATAGTCTACATACAGACAACCTCCTATGTTGTACCCTGGACAACGTTCTGTCACCAGAGAGGCTAATAGTCTACATACAGACAACCTCCTATGTTGTACCCTGGACAACGTTCTGTCACCAGAGAGGCTAATAGTCTACATACAGACAACCTCCTATGTTGTACCCTGGACAACGTTCTGTCACCAGAGAGGCTAATAGTCTACATACAGACAACCTCCTATGTTGTACCCTGGACAACGTTCTGTCACCAGAGAGGCTAATAGTCTACATACAGACAACCTCCTATGTTGTACCCTGGACAACGTTCTGTCACCAGAGAGGCTAATAGTCTACATACAGACAACCTCCTATGTTGTACCCTGGGTAACGTTCTGTCACCAGAGAGGCTAATAGTCTACATACAGACAACCTCCTATAGTGTACCCTGGGTAACGGTCTGTCACCAGAGAGGGTAATAGTCTAAATACAGACAACCTCCTATGATGTACCCTGGACAACGTTCTGTCACCAGAGAGGTTAATAGTCTACATACAGACAACCTCCTATGTTGTACCCTGGACAACGTTCTGTCACCAGAGAGGCTAATACTCTACATACAGACAGCCTCCTATGTTGTACCCTGGACAACGTTCTGTCACCAGAGAGGATAATAGTCTACATCGGATCGCCTGGGGGGAGGGGGAAATGAGGTGCACGGATAAATAAAGGCCCTTTTTTAAGATTTGTGTCAAAAGATATGTTATGCTGATATCAAGTTTTATTTCAAAAATATATATTGGAGGGTAGAAGGCGGGGAGATAATGAAGGTCACGTTTTAAATGCGAAACGAATATTGAAAGTTGTGAAGAAAAGTCGAAGTCGAAGATAGTATTTTGTGGTTTTCAAATAATACTATTTTAATTTTTAAACTATCCATTATGTACAGTACATAAATCTAGCCATAGTGTATAAAAATGAGACAGTCTATGTAATAAGAAATTCTTGGAGATAAAAACAAAGCTCAATTTATTGTTTTATGTTGGCATACCTTAATCTATCTCTGCTTGAGTTATAGACAACATTTAATCACTGGTGGGTGTTAAAATAATGTATCGTAGCTATTATACATTATTATTATTATTATTTGATCCAATAGTAATAAAAGGAAGGGATAGGCCACGTAAGACGTGGCTAAATGTTGTGGATGAATGTGTTAAAAAGAGAAACATTAATAGTTTTAAGAATAAAAGAGCATGTATGACTCGGTGTATGGATGTTGTTGAAGAAAAGGGAATATGCAAAGATAGGGAGGTGTGGAGAAAGTTAGTGAGGATGGATTAAAAAAGGAGCTGTTTTTAGTTATATGTACAGTTTATTGCCTACCTCATAAGGGGACGGCGTGATTAGCTATGTATGCATTATTTGAGTTATTTAACGTGCACTTTCTGAACCGACTGATTATATCAATACAAGAGAATTTCTATGAGTGAGAGCGAAAGAGTTTACCAATTTTGACGGGAAAATTGGTTTCCCCAAACCCTCCAGGGGGGTCTTTTACATTCCAAAATCGACATGGAACCAACGGCTTTACTTCCTCTCCGAAGTAAGTTGTGCTACGAATTTTTATGGCTTAAAAAAATCCATTGATCTTGGCTAGGTTTAAACCCATGAATATCGGGTTTTGATGCGATCACCTTATCCTAATACCACCGAGGTCAACGGCTGTTATACAACTTTAATATATGTTGATGTATATTATATTTAATGAGCTTTTTTATATATGTTCATAATGTATCCAAGTTTTATTTTATTTTATGATGAGAAAATGTGAACGTTATTGTGGGCTTAGAAGTTGAAGTTAAGGAGATTTGATCTTCGACTTCGACACTTCAAAGCTTCACACACTCTCAATTCAATTTTATATTAATTTTTCCTCACATATATGTCTACGTAGGTAACAACCCCAAAATAAGTCCTAGCACTGTGCATGTATACAATTAATACACACCAGAATACATTTAACAAACGTGTTCTTGCGCGCTATGATTTGGCAGACAGCTGTACGTTCTGACGTCAGAGCAGTGCCAGGACAATTTATTTTAAGGTGGCGTAAGTCCCTTAACCTTGCAGGTAGACATTAGTTCAAATAGCTCGCCCACCGCATATGAGTAACCGAAAGTTTAGGTCGTATTAGATAGAAAAAGGTGTTTTGGGGCAGGGGGTGGGTGTTGCGAATTTTGTTGCTACCCGGGATTTGGCTATAGCTACATTGGGTATCATCTCTGAGGAAATTTCATGGCTACCATTGGGAAACAGCGTTGTCATTCGTTTGTTTTAGTGTGGTTGATCATCACTTAAATCTAAGAGAAACTGCACCTGCTTCGTTGGCCGCATGTTATAAGGTGCTACTTTCAAAATAGACTAGACTGCCGACGACAGGGAAATCAAGGTTCGAATCTCAGTCGGGTGTCCTGAGGTTGTTTTTTTCAAATGGTTTCCCACTTTCTCTCTCCACGTAAATGCGGTTTCACTTTATCTAAATTCAACATTCTTCATCCCTATCCCATTATCGTAATTAGTAAATACGTGTATATACGAATAGGTAGTAAGAAGCGGTGCTAAAAAAAATATAAGTTTGGCAATGCTGGTTCGTAGATATTGCCAGTAGCTTCTTCTTACCCCAGCACAAAACCTTACCAAATAACTGTAAGCGAGGAAATTGGGCAACAGTTAATTGAGAGACAGCGAAGATAAATCATTCCTCTATTAAGACCCACATATAGTTCCCTCAGTGGTGATATTGGATGTATGACATACTGACGGTGTCATTGTAGATTATGCTAGTCCTGACTCTTAAAACGAGGTTTTAATACCATCTTAGAGTACGACCAGACTGAGCGAGCGACTAAAATATAGAATAGAACACATTGGTTGTAATGAGAGGTGGCCAGACTGGAGCAAGCGAGCGCTCGAGCCGGTACAGTCTAGTTTACAGGCGCTGGGCAATATTATTGTATGTTGGTTCATTGAGTGCTGTGAAACTTCTCATTTTGACATTTTTATTACTATCGATAGGTTTTGAACAATTGCTACTAACGGCCTATTTTAATTAGTAAGTTTATAAACCATATATATATATGTAAAACTGAAATGTTAACCTACTTCAATATTATCAAAATAGGCCTACAAATAAGCACCACCTTTAGCGTGGATAGAGGATGGCAAACCACCCAGTCGCTCAGTCGCGCGCTCGCACGCTTGTACCTATGTACTGTGTATGCGTTGTAAAATCATTATAGAGTAGGATTAGACTGATTAAACATTGGTTAATTCAAAAAATTGGATGATTCCCCGTGAAATTATATTCAAATCAAGGGTAAAAAATAGATTTTAATTCAAATTTTAGAAGGAAGTATTTTGATTATTCTAAACCAATACATAGTTAATTTTTTTAGAGCTTGTACTAATTTTAAACTTTTACTAAACCAAGTACGTCAAATAAAGTTGGAGTTAACCTAATGACACATAGTAAATGAGAAAGTAGGGAACTCTACACCAGCGGCTAGTGGGTTGCCTAATAGAGGGGATTTTTGGCTCGGCTTTCATTGATTATGATTTAATTCTGTAATTTTCGTATGATAATCTTTACAAGTTGTTATATTTTGTGTTTGAATTATATATATATGCATTTATTTGTATGTGTGTTTTATATGGCATAAATATAATTTATGTGTTTATGTGTATCATAATTTGAGGTTATTAATTTATTGTATACCAGTTGCCTAGATACTCCTGAAAACTCCTATTCCTAATTTAAGATATTTCAAGTTTTTTTTAAATATTCCTTGGACTTCAAATTAAAAAGGTTCTACTGTATTATTTTATACTAGACCCTTCCACCCCCCCCCCCCCCCCCCTTTTTT
>CABFOV010002581.1:16859-28345 GCA_902141375.1 Timema poppense
TTTCAACACACATATTGAAGAATCATCATAGAGTC
This sequence comes from Timema poppense, assembly GCA_902141375.1. Taxonomy (NCBI): domain Eukaryota; kingdom Metazoa; phylum Arthropoda; class Insecta; order Phasmatodea; family Timematidae; genus Timema; species Timema poppense. Next base: position 16,895 of record CABFOV010002581.1, read on the forward strand.
TACCATAAAATATGAGTGACTATCGACATTTTTATGAGGAATAAATTAAATTTTCAAAATAATATATAGCTTATGTTATTCGCTGATAATGTAGCTTTATATTGGTAAAATAATTTTTAAAATCGGTCCAGTAGTTTTTGATTTTATTCATTACAAACAGAAAAACAAAAAATCAAATCTTTCCTCGTTATAATATTAGTGTAAATGGAGCCCACACATTATCAACGCACGTATTTTTGAACGTAAGCTGTAAAGAAAGTACTGTACGTTTTCTGCAGACGCTGGGACGCACGCTATAACCCCATTACATGCGTTGCTTTGATACATTCGAGAACTATTAGAAGATTATATTTGAAATTCCAAAAAGTTAAAATTTAATTTTCAACCCCCGAAAAAAATTCCAACTGTCGGAGCAACTTTAAAGTTGGTGTGGACCTTCCTTTGGAGGTATTTTGTGGCTAAATGGTAAGAACTATCAAATTACAGCTCTGGAATAACATTAGCTTACATCCACTTGCAAAGAAAACCCACTGGGAGTTTGGGGCGGAGCCCCCAAAGAGCAAAGCGGGTACCAGACCCATAGTGACAAGAAATTCACGCAGGAGGTAGAGTGAGGGAGAAAGTGAGGGGGAATGTGAGTTGGAAAGGAATGTTAATTAAGGATAATATATATTGGTAATTTTTAGAAGAAAAAATATATTTATCATAGTATAATAGTATTATTTTTAGGCATGTCTTTGACAGATTGATTAAAATACTAACCAACCTGACAAAACCTAACATTCTATTTGTTATTGCTATAGCCTTATCTTCGTTCTCTCTCAGTTAACTGTTGCCAGATCTCCCCGCTCTCAGTTATATCTGAAGGTGGTGTGCTGAGGCTAGAAGGAGCATACTGGCAACCTCCACTAACCAGCGTTGCCAAACTTGTCTTATATTTGAGAAGAAATTGATCACAATAAAACGAGAAAATTACAAAGATGTTTCTCAATACTAACCACGTAGTTTCCTCAGACATGATATCCAGTGTAGGTACTTATCCTACCAAAGTTTATGATTTGATCCTTGTTACATATAAACTAATGTTAACATAAAATTAAATTTATATTAATTAATTAATAAGTGTATTTATTGAGATACTTAATTTAATTGGATATTAATAATAACTATTGCTTTACATCATGGTGTTTATACTAAATTGGTGTGCCAAAACTTGAGCAGGATTGCTCAATACATCTCCTTAAACCTTGGCTGCTAAAACACACCAGTTATATTTCTAACTTTCATTAATTAAACTGAACAAGATGAAGATATCGTCACTATCATTGACGACAGACGTTGCCTCTTTCCCCAAACAGACCAGTAATATCTCAATAATGAACTTCATTCGACAAATTTAAAATGAAACGCTACGTACGCACGGCCTTGGCGGTCTTCTTATTGGTCGGCGTCCATTTTAATGTGTTCATGTCCTCACTGAGAGTGAAGAAGCGATGGTACTGCCTGGAGTTTGGCCTCACTTTGATGAGGCTGCTACCAGTGATCATGTACTGCAGACACGCCGAGGCTGAGAGACAATAAGAACAAATACCTCAAGTAAATATCTAGGTTTTATAACTTATAAAACATGTTCATTTAGTAAGGAATGATAGGGTGTAATGAGGTGGACTGGATAGAACTAGCTCAAGATAGGAATAGGGTGTAATGAGGTGGACTGGATAGAACTAGACTCAAGATAGGAATAGGGTGTAATGAGGTGGACTGGATAGAACTTGCTCATGATAGGAATAGGGTGTAATGAGGTGGACTGGATAGAACTAGCTCAAGATAGGAATAGGGTGTAATGAGGTGCTAAATCTCTCTATAATGATTAAATCTTGTTGCATTCCAATATAGGCTGATCTAAATTAAGCAATCAATGATGTAGAGTGAATGTAAGATTGTGGGATGTATGCTTTATATTAATTTTATTTAAAAACAAACAAATAGATTTTATAAAGAAGGGAAGGTTTATTTGTCCATATATATTTCACAATTTTCGTAATTAATATAAAGTATAAGCTTATTATTTTTATTTATTATTCGTCATTGACTACTTTTGCATAACCAACCATATTGCAATAATACAAGCTATAACTATTAAATAAACATTTGTATTACATTTATTATCAAATTATAAAATTGTATATACATTTAACTAACATTCACATTATTAGACAAATAAATTTCCCATTGTGACTACTTTTTTATTAATAAATTATTATTATTCCGTTGAATATAACCAATCGTTTGGGTTGGATGCACATCTATGCTAATATTACGCTAATTACAAACTAAAGTAGCCCCATGACTTCTTTGGTGCTGACTGACAGCTCACAGCTGACTTCTGACAGTCAACATTTAGGTATATACCTAAATGTTGACTGTCAGAAGGGACAGCTGCTAAACACATGTTTTTGCAGATCATATGGTTCGGCGTAGGGATACATAATTTGGTCTGGTAACTTTTCAAAGCTATCAGTCAGCACCAAAGAAGCCACGGGGCTACTGTACGTTAATATAGTATGAAGAGGAAGGCATAATTTATAGAAAAATCACAAGTATTTGAGTGGAGGGAGAGTGGGAAATAAGTTTAGGAAAAATCTACCTTCAGTACATAATAGTTTGATTAAACTACCCTCCGAAGAAAACACAAATTAAATATTTGAGTAAAACCATAAACTGAAAAAGTTTCTGTTTTGAGAAATTTCCTTTGAACTCCAACTTTCATTCATTTATTCTTCCCTTATATTTATATTACGGGTCACGCATCTCATATTAATAAAGAATTTGGGTAAGAATATCTTTTGAAATACTAACAAATACCATTTAAATACAAATTCTTTATGTTTCTCTTCTCATGACTTCTCAAAGTGACAATTTTTTTCTGGCTACAGAACTTTAAGCATCCATCCAGATTATGATAATAGGACATTGCATGCATTTGCAATTCCATAAATTATGCCTAATTGTCCTATCCAATACTTCAAATAGTTAATGTTACTGATATACTCATCTGATTTTTCATGTGATTAACTAAGAATTTAATTTTATTATATAAAACTAAAAATATTAATTTTAATTCTCTTCAATTAGGTATAATCTTTGCATGGGAGTAGATTCATCCAGCTGTATCAAAATTCATTGAGGCATCACCGGATTCAAAACAGCAAAGTCTCGTAGAGAAATCTCTCAAGATTTAATATAGTCATATTCTAATAACATCTTTTATTAATTTGATGTTAACACAGACACAACAACCTAGCCCAAAACGTTTAGTTCACACCAATGGAAGGGACCAAACTCAGTTTCCTAGTAGTAAAGTGGAATAATTGAAGCCCTAGTCGTTTTCTTAGTTGGCAGAGGGAATTGTCAACTGATGGAATATTGCCAACTTTGGGTCTGGCTTTATGAGACTACGCTTGTACGTTTATGCGCTCTTCATCAATGTTATTGAGTCCCACACACACATTGTTAAGACATAAAATGCACGAATGTGTGTCTAATTTCTCTCTGAGGACAGTAATTATATTAAATAGTAGATAAGAATTTACAGTCAAGTCTAGCCCAGCCGTTCTCCATTTGGCAATGCTCCACCGTCCATCGCCACTGGCAGAAGAACTAGAATCTTACATGTTAGAGTTGTTTTGTTTTGTGGTAAGCTTTAATTCTATATTTGTGCTAAACTAGAGACTCGCTTAACTGGCCTAAAGTGAGAATATTCCTGGCCGGATAGCGGAAAAACCTGATGATAAGGAATTCTAGTGTAGATAATTTTCATTGTGGTTTTGCCTCAAATAGCTAAGCCTCTCACACACCTCCCTTGACACAGCTTCTGCTTCCAGCCAAATCAAAACAGTGCTGCTATCCACACCTCCCTTGACACAGCTTCTGCTTCCAGCCAAATCAAAACAGTGCTTCTATCTACACCTCCCTTGACACAGCTTCTGCTTCCAGCCAAATCAAAACAGTGCTGCTATCTACACCTCCCTTGACACAGCTTCTGTTTCCAGCCAAATCAAAACAGTGCTGCTATCTACACCTCCCTTGACACAGCTTCTGTTTCCAGCCACATAAAAACAGTGTTGATATCCTCACCTCCCTTGACACAGCTTCTGTTTCCAGCCAAATCAAAACAGTGCTGCTCTCTACACCAACCAAGCGTATGTGACTGCAATAGTACTGTAAAATACGACAACCACATGCAAGACAGTAATGATTTGCTGTCTCCAATTTAACAGTTGTGAATCATTTGCAATAGATTTTTTTTATTAATTACTAGTGGATATGTAGCGATTGGTTTATTATAAAAAACACTTTTTAACACCGAGAACAAGACAGGATAAAACAGAGGACCGAATAATAGCCCCAGCCCCTCTAGTGTATAGACACACACAAATTATCTGAAGTAATTATTTTGGGGTGAGCTTTAGTGAGACCGCACTCTTGGCTATCATTTGCAGGCTGCGAATATCAGTTGGGCCTCTCACTAGATTGATGCTAGACCAAGACAAAATATTGTACTGCCGTACACATGTAGTGCTATCGTAAATACCAGCCACTCTGTCTCGCAGGAATCTCGTGCGAGACAAGAAATTTCCACTCCTTCCATTACACACTAACGTAAGTGCGTATAACCCAAACGGGTAGTAAGACGTGGTGCTAATAATAATAGTAATAATAATAATAACAATAATAATGATAAAATGGTTTCTGTTCTAGTCCAAGATACGGACATACAGTATTGCAAAACAAAAAAAACATTTTTTGTTTCAGGGGGTCATGAATCGTCGACGTTTATCAAAATCTTGAATTTGATTTTTGTTGTTGATCACAATACTTCTCTCTCCAAGGGAGGTGAGAAAGAAAGAAATGAACCACCGTACATTAATAACCAAACGTTTTCATTCAGGTATGAAATGGCCACGTGGTGTAGTGGCCAGTGCACCTTGCTATGAGCTTGGGGTCCCGGGCTCGATTCCTGGCTGGTACCTTGGTTAATTTTCCTGAAAGGGGAATTACCGTACTCTAACGGTCACCAGGGTTTGGTTACAGTAGCCCCATGACTTCCTTGGTGCTGACTGACAGCTTTAAAAAGTTACCAGACCAAATTATGTATCCCTACACCAAACCATATGATCTGCAAAAACATGTGTTTATCAGCTGTCACTTCTGACGGTAAAATTTTAGGTATATACCTAAATGTTGACTGTCAGCTGTCAGCTGTCATCTGTTAGTCAGCACCAAAGAAGCCACGGGGCTACTGTACTTAGGTTTAAGAGTCCTAGCTGGTTCCACCCCTTCATCTTCATCTTCTACCTCAGAAGCAACATGTGGGCCGACCAGTAAAGATAATTTAAAACAAAGGCAGAACAATAAGTTAGAAAAATAATAATCTTTTCTTCTTAAGTACAACACCTTAGCTCAGTTGGTAACGTGTGTGTCTATTAAGATAACGGTCCTGGGTTCTATTCCTGCTATGGCCGAAATATCTATCATTGGTGAAATGTAGGTTTACCCTCTCACAGTGATTAATTAACGCCTGGGGGACTAATTATTGTCTGTTCTAGATTAATTTAGTTTATAAGTCATGTGTTTATATAATCAGTCAGTTTAGAAAATGCACGTTAAATGCCTCTAGTAAATTCCATCTTAATTATGACGTCATTGGTTTAGAGTCAAACTGATGTCTACACATCTTTCTAAAAAACATGTAAATTAATGATTCTTGTCTGAACCGAACTGAATGGACGCAATTCAGCTAAGGGGAAGTTTCTTAAATAGAGAGCTCACATTGCCATCTTAACTATAACAAACTGTGCTGTTTCTAGCGACAGCAGTGGTCACGTGGACAAAGGTGACATTCACGTATTGTCTGGTCATATTTGTGCAGGACAGTTTCAGTGGCCGAATGGTCTAAGGCGTCACACTCATGTTGGACTAGCCTGGTGATGATATGGATATAGGGGTTGGAATCCCGGTCGAGATTATTGAAGGTGGTTTCTTCTACGTGGTTTCCCACTCTCCTTCCACGCAAATGTTGGTATATGACCTCAATAATGCTTCATTCCTACCCCATTAAAGCTATCATCTTATATCAGTATAAGCTGAAACTGGTAAGACGAGATGGCAAAAAAAAACCTAACCAAGCTATAGTCCAATTTACTCGAGAAAGGCCCTTAATCATAAGGCGAGGACGTAGGGGACGCGAGAAAAGGTAAGTGTTTTGGCAGTTTTTATACCAAAACAACTTTTTGTCAAAATAAACAAAATATTGCTCCAGTATAATATTGAGTTTAATTTTCTTCACGTGGTGATATCACCAGTTGTTGAATATCTGTTTATGGTGTCCTTGAATTTAATAACAATTTTTTCTCTTCATTTAAAAAGTTTGTCATCTAATGCCGCTATGCTCATGACAGATATTCAACAACTGTTGATATCAACAAGTGAAGGAAATTAAACTCTTATGTTTCTATTTGATTTATTTTGTCCCCCCAAAAAAAGCGTTTCTAATAAAACTAAAAAATCACCTACTTACATCCCGCATATTCTACAACACCTTAAACTAAAAACATACTGGATCTATTTTCAAACATTCTTAAGTCAGGTCATGTAATCTGTATTTGAAACTATTGATATAAACTATCAATGCCTATAAAATAACAATAATATAATAATAAAATGTTATCAATGGAAATAGAAAAAAAATGTATATTTTCTAAATCTTTCCGCATCTAAGTAAAAGCGGCTGGTTTTGGTATGGTAGCCTATAACAAAGACTTGGACTCCTCCATAATTATTTTTTACAGATAGATTGTAAAACTTAAGGTACCGTATCATTATAAAGGGAAATTCAATTTCCCAATCAGAAGGTTGGCAGCACCCTTGTGTAAACGTACCCCTACCCCCAAATGTTCAGGTTCCGTTCCCACTCCGCAGAGGACGACAAAGCACCAAATCAATACATTTGAGGTCTCCTGCAAGAGCCGAAAAGGACCAAAACACCTACGCTCTAGAGACTCATTCGAACACTGATCAAATGATATTGGAGAAACCTAGATGATGATTTGTTTCACACTAATACGGTGTTAATTGTGTTAGCGGGCATGACTTGAGATATGGAGGTTTGGGTACAAACACATTCGAGGACATTGGAGGATTTCTCACCCTATATTAAAGTTAACTTTAATCGATTCAGTTTTTTATTATATGGCACATGAGACAGGGAGGGACATGCCATTCAGGTTAAATCGTCTGTTTGTGGACTATTATCCTCTCTGGTGACAGAAAGTTGTCCAGGGTACAACATAGGAGGTTGTCTACACGTCACACCAACAATGTGATGACAGTGATTATGGAGGTGTGCGCCAGTGTTTTTTTTTTAACTTAACTTATGTTTAGTTTAACAAATTCAGATGACCGTTGGGGTATATTGCCTTGATGTAAAAACACCCAGGATACCAGCCGTGAGTCGAGACCGGGACCCCTGGGATCGTGGCTAGGTGCACTGACCACTGCATTATGGAGCAGTTTATCTATTCAGCAAGAATGTGATATTAAATTAAACGTATCTATAGTTTAATAATTTCAAGTATATGAGTAAAATTATCAATACTCTTCATTATACAGGGTGTTCCAAAAGTTGTGAGGTCAAGTATCATGTATCTATTAGCAGTTCTTCCTACAATAGATGTTGCTAATGTTCTCCACGGGCTTGAATACTTGTTTAGACACGGCTTTTCATCTGATACGAGTATGATAAGATGGGGCGTATCCAGACATAACTTCAGGTCCATGGGGGACATTTCCAACATCTTTTGTAGAAAAAACTACTACGAGGTAGCCTACGTGGTATTTCACTCAACAATAACTTTTGAGACACCCTAGATATGGTCTATATACTCGAATATAATTTATCAACAGCACTATGTATTGGTACCGAAAGATTAACGAAATGTGTATACAAATATAATGTATTCTTAGTGTTTTCTTGATTTATTATTAGTAGTAGCACCACGTCTTACTACCCGTTCGGGTTATACGCACTTACGCTAATGTGTAATGGTAGGGTGATTGTGAGATGAAATGGAGGATCTACAGTTTAACGTGGGATCCGAACCACGGTGGAGGCCTGGCATTCCACACATTCACAAGATGTCTTGTCAGAGGTGAAGGAAGGGTTTGGTAATCAGATAAATCTGTGCCGGGACCGAGGATTGAACCACGGACCCCCAGCACAGAAGTCCGACACCTTACCCCTAGACCACCAGGTCACCATTTTTTTTTCTTGATTTAATATTCTATTATGCTCTTTCTTCTTTTTATATGCTTCTTTTGTATATTTATAATTTTTTTACTTATATACTAACCACAATTAAAACTTTTGCATGACAGTAGAGTTTGTCTTATACCGTATTTTCAATAACTTAGATTATTATTATTATTATTTAGCACGGCGTCTTACTACCCGTTCGGGTTATACGCTTTAAGTACTAATTACGCTAATAGATTATAAATTGGGAAGGTGAAATTAGAGGAAGTTAACCCGCATTTGCGTGGAGGGAGAGTGTAAGACCATGTAGAAAAAACCACCCCCAGTTCACCCGACCGAGATTCGAGCCTCGATCTCCCCGTCCTCGGCAGTCGAGCTCAACATGACTAGCGCGTTAGCCAACTACGCCCCCGAGGCGGGTAATAACTTAAAAAATGATAATATAATCACAAATATATTATTTAAGTCCTAGCTAGCTACAGTCTAAATTTCACAGACAAATCCTGTTATAAATTACAATCATAATTTATTTTAATTCAAAATTAGTTAAATCTATTTATTAGTGTTATTTTATAAGTATCGATAATATATATCAAAAGTTACAGATGCAGATTACATGACTAAGCGCATGAATACATGAAAGTAGATCTAGTTTCTTCACTAGATGTCAAATAGGGCCCTTCCTATGAAAATTGGTTGAAATTAACATAGTGTTACATACTCTATAGTATTAGAAACTAGAAACACTGTTACAGAAAAATTGAGAAAAGAATAACACATTTGTTTAACAAAGAGCATAAGAATCAAACTTATTTTTCAAAGACCTGAATTGAAAAGTATATATATTTGCTTGTAGCTCAGAAACTATTTGGTTTATAAAAATATATTTTATATAAAAGATTTGTATCTGTAATAGTACTACAACTTTACAGCGGTAAGTTGTTTCGTATCTTAAATATTCGTGGAGAAATTATGAAAATTGGAAAACTTACTCATTTAAAGTACATACAAATTATTTTCGTGAGGAAATGAGAGTTCATATCTTGTTTATAATGATAAATAGTGTATATATAAAATGTATTCAAAATCGTTAGAGTGAATTTCGATAAAATTTATTTTTCTCTTTTCATCCTTCAGTAAACAATCCTTAAATTTAGAGTTAGATATCTCATTCCCAAAACCCCTCTGGGGGACCTTATAAAAACCCCAGATACAAAGTTTTAGCCCAATCTGTAAAAATAGTTTCAGGTCCAGCCCAACAGACAGACGGCACCGTAAAAAACACATATTTGGTTTCAGGGGTGCATTAAACGTCGACTTTTATCAAAATATCGTGCTAGCTGTTTTAATTTTGTCTATCACAATACCTTCTCTCTCCAAGGTGTCAAGAGAAAGTAATGAAAAATACGTATATTAGTAAAGCATTGACACTTTTTTTTTTTCAAATCATACTATTCAAGAAATTTTTGAAAATTTTCTGGAAGTTAAGAATTCCTATTCTGTTCTCTCTAAATTAGGCAATTAAAGCCATTGACACATAACACATTTTAAACTTAAATAAAAATACAAATGAATATCACAATCAAAATTAAAGTTTTCTTATTTTATGTATAAACAAAGTATTTTATATCAAAATTTATATACTTATATTTTGTTGATCACATATTAATATGTAGATTAATTCTAATTATATGATTTTAAAATATTGATAGAAAATGTGTTAGGGTATTTCCAAATCTATTAAGCAGATTTAATTTAACAATATATGAAAATATAAATTAAAAAATTATTAAATTATTCCTTCAACCATTTGGTAGTTATATAGGTATATACACACACACACATATATATATATATATATATATATATATATATTTCTACAGGATTATTTTTTCAAACAATTAACTTAAATTGGTTCTTTCATAACTTTTTACTTCCATTATAATTACAGTTGGAAATTTACTTATTCAAGCCACATTTATATTTTACGCTTCTTGTAAAATTGTGCTCGTTATAAAATTATAATTGAGACAATGACTTTTTATTTGATGGAAATAAATTCAATATGAAAAGGTGAATCACGTTTTAGAATGTCATGTATTCACATTTAAATTTCTTAATTAATTTTTGAAAGGGAAGTTAAACTCTTGTCTTAAAAAATGAAGTTCTATAAGACTATAACGTATTTAAGCTTTTGAGGTTTCACATATTAATTAACTATTATTCAGAAAAATATAATTAAACCTTTTCTTTTTAAACAATTCTAATTAGTGAAAATTAATACATTTTTTCTTTCTAAATAAATGTTGAAGTAGCTTAGACTTTTCCTTGGTAATTTATTCACTAGTTAATTACACAATGACGCTAAACAATCAGTGATATACAATCAATATTTACAGATAAAAACTATTATGAAAACTATTATGTTCACAAACATAAATAATCAATTTTATGAAAGTTCAAATATTTTACTGTGATTTTTAATTATTATATAGTTTTATTGTAGCTTTATTTTCTCACCTAAAACTGGACTAAAAGGATTTTAAAAATTAATTTTGAATCCTACAACTCTACCTGTCAAATACCAAACCACTTATTTATGATGGGGAGCAAGGCAGAATATCTCGTATACAACACGAATAGAGGTCAGCAATGGTGACGTAATATCTAGAGCTTCAATCTACTCACCACATATTTATTTATTAGAAAATTATACAATCACCTATGATTTTAATTCCAAATTTAATCTAAATTTTAGCTAACAGTTATTTTTTCAATATGTCGTCATTTTGTTTATGGTTGCAGCTTACTACCCGTTCAGGTTAGTCACTTATGTATCAATTACGCTGATGGTTTATGGGATTATAAATGTTATATTTATATGAAGTGTACTCGCATTTTCGTGAAGGGAGAGTGGAAAACCATTTTGGAAAAACACCCCCTTAGCACACCCAACTGAGATTCAATCTCCCTATCATCAGCAGTCTAGTCTACATATCTATTAATTACGATTTTGAGTTAGGAATGAAAAAGGAGTAAAATAGAGGATATTTACCAGCATTTGCCTTGAAGTATATTGTGAAATAAGGTATTAAAAACCATCCTCAGTAGGTCCATTGGGATTCCAACCCTGACCG
>CABFOV010002581.1:38274-51600 GCA_902141375.1 Timema poppense
CAACATAGGAGGTTGTCTGTATGTAGACTATTAGCCTCTCTGGTGACAGAACGTTGTCCAGGGTACAACATAGGAGGTTGTCTGTATGTAGACTACTAGCCTCTCTGGTGACAGAACGTTACCCAGGGTGCAACATAGGAGGTTGTCTGTATGTAGACTATTAGCCCCTCTGGTGACAGAACGTTGTCCAGGGTAAAACATAGGAGGTTGTCTGTATGTAGACTACTAGCCTCTCTGGTGACAGAACGTTACCCAGGGTACAACATAGGAGGTTGACTGTATGTTTCTGCAATAGCAACATATAGTTTAGTTTTCTGCACATGCTAATATCAAAATATCTGGAGTATCTGTCAAGGGTGTCCTGGAATTAGGTCAAAACCTTTTAAATAAAGAGAAATTTTTTTGACCAAATTCCAGGACACCCTTGACCTATATTCAAGATTTTGATATTAGCATGTGAAGAAAACTAAATTCTACGTTGCAACTGGAGAAATATTTGGTTTATTTTGGCCAAAACATTTCAATTCCATAATAACTGTGAATATACTATCCCTTCGGCCGCACTTTAACATTTAAACCGCGCGGCCACCAGCGAACTTATGGCCACGTTTCAAAGTAAACATTGATTCAACCATTTATATTACAAAGAAAATAACTTGACGTGACCATGCCATAAGCGATAATTCTAGAACAAAATAAAAAGCAATCAATCAACTAAAATCCATCGGCTGTCGGCGAAGATGCTACCGTCGCGCCGAAACAATGGAGGCTCGTGATTTTCTTTTGTGTTGAGGCTCTTAGTTTCACAAACAAGTCTTAGGTAAGATGGAAGGGGATGCGAGAAAATGCGAGCATTTTTTCAGTGTTTATGGAAAAACATTTTTTTGCCAAAATAAATCAAATATTGCTCAAGTATTATTATTATTTGCACCACATCTTACTACACATTAATGTGTAATGGTAGGGTGATTCTGAGATTAAATGGAGGACCTACAGTTTAACGTGGGATCCGAACCACGGTGGAGGCCTGCTATTCCACACATTCACAAGTTGTGATTAATACACATCTTGTCAGAGGTGAAGGAAGGGTTTGGTAATCAGATAAATCTGTGCCGGAACCGAGAATTGAACCCCGGACACTCAGCACAGAAGTCTGACACCTTACCCCTAAACCACCATGTCATCCTGTATATAATATAACATATTGCTCATATACAAACATAGAATTTAATTTTCTTCTCATGGTGACGTCAAAATTCCTTGACTATCTGTAAAGAGTTTCCTGGAATTTGGTGACAACTTTTTCTCTTAATTTAAAATGTTTGTTAGATAATGCCACCACGCTAATGACAGATATTCGGGAATTGTTGATATTAACATGTGAAGAAAATATTAAACTTTATATTTGTACTGGAACAATATTTTATTAATTTCGTATAAAAAATATTTTGCCATAAAATTTCCAAAACACTGGCCTTTTCTAGTCCCTTCCCCTCTTTCATTCCACCTTAACTCTTGAATTCAAAAAATATTTTGTAAAATAAATGTTAGGTGAAAGATGCTTTGAAACAATCGTCACGTTAAAATATAGAGATTTATTATTGGCGACATTCATGATTCATGATTGATATATTATCCCAAAATATTTACATTTTCTGTGTTTAAACACGATTCTTTATATATATCTACCCACCCAGCTTCTAAAACTTCAAAATATTAGCACTTCCTGTGAAATATGATTTAAAGTGGATTTGCTTTTTCTGCCCCATGAAAATAAAACTCTTGTAGAACAGTATTTTATAATTCTTTGGTATTTCTTTTTGTAACTATGTTTAGATGGATGGATTTATGTGCTTTTTATAAATAGTATGAAATGCAAATACAACCTGAAAACTTAAATAATTATTTTTAAAAAATCGAATGTGCCTAAAATTAAATAAATATTTTAACCAAATACTTTAAGTTTATTTCGATGTGTTTTTTAAATTAGATTACACAACTTCATATTTTCATATTTTTAATTTCATACATCATTATATTATCACGGTCGTTGAATTAAGAAAAACAATATTTAAAAAAATATTTTATTGCAGTTGTTTTATTTTATTTAAACATGTTGTTTGACCTTTTTTTTAGCATTAAAAACGGTAAAACCGTTCGAAAAACATCAGGCTCTAGACTGTAACCCGAAGATACAATTTCATAGTTATCAATAATTCCGCGTTAAACATCCTAACAAAAACGTTGAAATTAATTCGGCACCTTCTATTACCAATATAACCTGGTAAGGTGTCACATTTCTGTGCTGGTTATCCGGGGTTCAATCCTCGGTCCCGGCACAGATTTATCTGATTTCCAAACCCTTCCTTCACCTCTGACAAGACGTGTATTAATGACAACTTGTGAATGTGTGGAATACCAGGCCTTCACCGTGGTTCGGATCCCACGTTAAACTGTAGGTCCTCCATTTCATCTCACCCTACCATTACACATTAGCGTAAGTTCGTACAACCCGAACGGGTAGTAGTAAGACGCGGTGCTAATAATAATAATAATAATAATAATAATAATAATACCAATATTAGTTATTTTCGAGCCGAAAGCCGGATAACCTATTTTGACATTTCGGAAAACTACAGTATAATTTTTTTATGAAGAACCTTATTGGACAGCTAGATAGGTTACGGGATCTAGCGTACTTCTATGTATTCAAACGTCAAGTCATGTTATTTGCAGCTGTCAATTTATAGATATTATTAATAGCTCTAATATAATAATAATAATATAATAAAATATTATCAAGATTGCTTGATTTTCTCACGTAACCATATCAAGCTAAGCCACTGATCGAAATTACAATGTATATATACATAAACTCGCTTCAGAGGCCAAATGGTCTAAGGTGTCACTCTAGTGTTAGACTGCCCTGTTGAAGATAGGGAGATCGGGGTTCAAATCCCTGTCACGTCTACTCTCTAAATGGTTTCCCTCCTTAGTTCCACGCAAATGTGATTAGATACCTCTTAAATGATTTCTTCCTCATCCCAATCCTATTAAAGTAATTATAACGCATATAACCTTAACGGGTAGTAAGACGGGGTGATAAATATATCAATATGGTGTACCATAAAATAACTCAGTCAGTAGAGTGTCTGTCTACTGAGCCAAGAGTCCCAATTTCGATTCCCAGCATGACCGGAATATATATAATTGGTGAAATGTTGATTTACCCTTTCACAGGGATAAATTTATGGCTGGTGACTGGATGTTGTGCTTGTTCTAGTCTAGTTATATAGTGAGACGTATGAAGCTACGACAGGCCTAGCAATCCGGTAGTGGAAAATTATATTGCTTGAATAAAAAAACTGACTCGGGCTGTAAAATGTAATGGATGTAAATTAAAATGGGTGTAACATAACATGTGCGACCTACTTCACATGTAGACAGGAGACACGAAAACAATTAAAAAAGCTCATATGAACATATGACCCATTTGACCTTGTCTTCTAGTTATTCCGCCAAACTGTTTGCCGATATCTCTCGACCTGTTGACTAGGTATGTTACTGGTTATTTTAAACACCTGGGTGACCTGGCGGTCTAAGGGTAAGTTGTCGGACTTCTGTGCTGGGATCTGGAGTTCAATCCTCGGTCCCTGCACAGATTTATCTGATTGCCAAACCCTTCCTTCACTTCTGACAAGACATGTATTAATCACAACTTGTGAATGTGTGGAATGTGGTTCGGATTCCACGTTAAACTGTAGGTCCTCCATTTCATTTCACAATCACCCTACTATTACACATTAGCGTAAGTGCGTACAAACTGAACGGGTAGTAAGACGCGGCACTAATAATAATAATAATAATAATAACTGGTATATTTGAAAGAGGACATTCTACCAAAAGACGACTTAAGGCCTGGATTCAGGCTGAAGGGGGACATTTTGAGTACTTAATATAATGTTAAGCATTTCCAATTTACTGTTGTACAAACATAGTTATATATTGGAAACAAGGTCAAATGGGACACATATTTATATCAACAATTATCATTGTTTTTTTGTCGCCAGTCCACCGTTGAGGAGGGTCCCACAAGCTACTGTGCACCCTGTATAGATATATATATTTATACATAAATACATGTTTTAATATGTTTTATACATACATTTATATATATGTATATAAGAATATATACGCCCATATTTTTATATTTTTATATATGGAAAAGTTATATTTGGAGCAGCGCACTGTTTGGAGCAGAAACTTGGACTCCTAGGAAGATGGGGAAAAAAAACTTTGAGAGTTTTGAAATGTGGAGCTGGAGAAGATTTTAGAAGATCAGGTGGATAGAAAGGGTGACAAATGAACAAGTCCTAAGAAGAATGGGTGAGAATAGATCCATTTTGGATGTAATTCTTCGGTACAAAGGACACTGGATCGGACACATTCTTAGGAGGAACTGTCTTCTGTACGACGTCATAGAAGGAAAGTTTGAGGGAAAGAGGAGCTTAGGAAGGAGGAGGAGTCAAATATTGGATGACTTGAAGGAAAGAAGAAAACTCTGGGAGCTGAAGGAGGAGGCAGAGGACAGGGTGCATTGGCGGTCTAAGTTCACTGACAAAATGAATGGACCTGTCGTAAGACAGAACACATAATAATAATAATAATTGTAACTATAATATATTTATATAAATATATAAAATATACATACCTAATATTCATTAAATTATAATAAAGATAAAATATATTAAAAATACATATATACATTAATATATATATATGCATTTTTCTGAGTATATATATACATTTAAATATATATTATATGTAGATTATATATATTATATATATAGTGCACTGCATACCACAACCCATCACATATTTAAATCAATGACTTAGGGGTGAGAAAAGTTAAAATTAGAGATTATGTACTATCATTTACATGAGGGAGGGTAGGAAACCATTTAAGGAAAACTAACCTTACTACACCGGATCGGGATTTCAACCTCAATCTCACTGTCAATATCGAGAGTGGCGCCTTTGACCGCGTGTCCACCAATGCAGGTAATGGCTTCATAAAGTGCAGAGTAAACCTAGTAGAGAATTGTATGCCATTAAAATGTATTCAATCGATCATAATTAGCGATGTCAGAGATCGCAAGTTAAATATTTGGTTGGTTTCATTAGTTATTCTTCAAATTGTTTGTTATTGAACAACTTTAATTACTTAGTCACAATCACAGTTATTGTATTGCGGTCCTTACAAAATCCTTCTTGACAGCAAACATAAATTACCTGCTTTGGCGGACGCATGGTCTAAGGCGTCACTCTCCTGTTAAACTAGACTCGGAGATAGGGGTTCGAATCCCGCTCGGGTGTATTTATTACATAGTATAATATATATATATAATTTTAAAATCAATATTAGATATTAACGTTATTTGCTTTAATTCAAATTGGGTGGATCGGGTGGGTGGATTTTCAAAAATTGTTTTTCCATTTTTTCTTCCACGCATATGCAGGTACATTTCCTCTAAATTCAACCAAACCTCATTCCTAACTCATTAGTGTAATTAGTACATTTGCGTATAACCTGAACAGGTAGTAAGACGTGATGTTAAAATAAACATGACAAATGTTACTAAAACATCTGAAGAGTTTGAAACGGCGTATCATATCATGCTCTACTGACCTAGCTGTTTCTTTAGCCATATCCAAGACAAACTTTCTATTTTTTTTCCTATATATTTTATTGGCATATAAATAAAGTATCGATGTGATTAAACTGAAGGTTTAGAGTTTATATCTTTGTTCAATCCATTTTCAAAATATCGAGATTGATAATAATCCACACTTGGTTTATTTTCAAAAGAAGCAGTTTAACCTATAAATAATCATACCTGTTTCCTTTACTGATTATTAATTGAAAGTTTTTTGATGACAAAGTATTAAGAAAAATATTTGACCTAGAGATGAAAAAACAGAAAAATGTTGGATTAAATAGCAAAGCTCTTATATTTGATAATTACTGTGATGGTCGCATCTAAATATAATATTTTGTCCCCACCTCCCTTCCTTTGGGGCTAATCTGTTAGGATAGCTTGCAGAGGATAGGGACAGTAGCAAAATAGAAGGTTGGGTTTGAAATTATACTGATGGCTTTGATTTTCAAGGTTTATTAATAGCACTATGAGTTACTACAAAAATGTGATGTCAAAAATATGTTACAAAAAGATATAAGGACTTTGACGTAAGAGCTCATAAGAGAACTGGCTTAGTGAGGAATACTTAGCTACCGGCTTGACAGACACCCCTTACAGATTCAAACCCGGTACCCTGGGCACGAAAATTGCCCTCTAGCACAAGTACCCGATTATACCATCTTCTAATCCGCGTTGCCCCTAAAACGAGCAGAGTGATCCCTCAGAGTAGATATTATTGTGTCGGCCTCAATAGCTCTAAAACAGAACCCTTTATATTACAAATCAGCCCAGTTGATGAGCACAACGGGGACAAGTTGTTATGAGTTTTCAGCGTTCTTTCCTATTGTTTACTAGCACATCACAACAAGTAAGCTAGACCAGTTCTTTCACTTCCTTCGTTTAAACACTGTTATGTTTGTTTTAAACAAACATTCCCATCAAGGGCAGAGCTATTACCATTCTTTAAATTGAAAAATGACACCTGGATTCCTGTATAGCTCAGCGGTTGGCGTACTAAACCAAAGGTCTTGGGTTTGATTCCCGTGTGTCAAAGTGTCATTTTTTAATTTAAAGAATAAAACAGGAGAATGCAGAGATCTACATAATGAAGAACTTCACAATCTTGAAGTCGAAAACTTTTCATGATTACAAACTTCCCCTATTTAGAGATTTTTCGACC
Organism: Timema poppense; assembly: GCA_902141375.1. Classification (NCBI taxonomy): domain Eukaryota; kingdom Metazoa; phylum Arthropoda; class Insecta; order Phasmatodea; family Timematidae; genus Timema; species Timema poppense. The sequence continues at coordinate 45,154 of CABFOV010002581.1, forward strand.
ACTCTAATCACTTAGCCGCACAGAAGGCTAAGTATAAATATTTAACTGAAACGGGGCCCAGAAAATAAACTTTTATTTTGTAATGTTCCTATTTCGTCTCAGTTTGTATTAAAACAATGGACGCCACTGTTTACAAACGCACCATTAGAACGTGTTGAGATACAACTTTAGACAGGGCACCTGATGAAGATGCTCTTGAGTAGATATTATTACCTAGCAGTGGAAGTATATTGGCGTCCACCACCCAATCTATAAATAGCGTCGCTGTGGCTGACCTTGAACTGTGTAGGTAGCGCGCGCCTTTCTCTAATGTAGGTCACTACTTCTCTGGCACTGTGGGACCCCCACGACAGAAGAGGATGACGTCAAATATCGGTAGCCCGGGCTAAAAAGCTACGGATCAAATAAATGTTGGGAAGGTTTGGCAAGCACTCTTACTTTGTGGTAAACAGTTCTGAGATTCTTGTTGGTACAGCTTTGGTTTGGGAGGGGAAATGGTGATAAATGGTGGACAGTTAGGTGGGTATTGAACCTGGAGGGATTTACTTTAGATGTTGGTATTTTTGGCAAACTCCTTAATTTTAAATCCAGTCTAGTAACTGGTGCACTATTAATACTAATATTTAATTTCGTGTGTGATGACTAAAATAATTACTCTGTGAACACTTGAAGGACGCTCAATTAAATTGAGCTGGGTTCGATCCCAGCCAGTGTCTTAATCACTCTGTGGTATTAGAAACTTTAAAGTGCGAAAAAATGCAAACTATTCCTATCTTGAGCTAGCCCTATCAAGTCCACCTCATTAGGTCTACACCCTATCCCTATAGGAAGCTAGTTCTATCCAGTCCACCTCATTACACCCTATCCCTGTCAGGCCCATTCTAATGTTATCCTCCCATCTGTGCCCAGGTCTTACCATTGGGTTTGTCCATCAATACCCCGAATAAGGTTCTAGAGGCTTCCATTGGCGTTACATGTCCTGGACACAGTAACTTGGCGAGATTTGATTATCCTAACGATGTCTTGTGATTAATACAGTATATGTAGCTCAACCCAATGGAACTTCCTCCACTCTCCACTATCATCCTCCAGTAGTCTAGAAAATCTTAATAATGTTATTTTTCTTACTAGCAATGGTGGGTGTACGGGGCATGTAATAATAAATTCGTTCTCTGAGGTTAGGTCAGTTTGTATGTCAGAGCAAATGCAAAATAAAAGGAACAATGCATTAAATTTGCTGACACATATTTTTTGCTTGTTTATGTTGAAAGAAAAATAGTAATTCTTAAAAGTTAAGGTCCAGTCGGTAGCATGTCTGTATACTGAGATAAGGGTCCAAGATTCGATTACCAGCATGGCTGGAAAATGTATTATTGGTGAAATGTGGGTTTACCCTTTCACAAGATGAATTAATGGCCTGAGGGATGGGTGTTGTGTCTGTCCTAGATTTTCGTTAGCTTGTAATTCGTGATGATGATATAATTGGTCTGTTCAGAAAATTCACTTTAAATAAATTAGATATTAAAACATTAGAGGCGTGTTATTGTACTCACTTTTAATTGCTAGATATCTATTTTTTTAAATAAAAAGAACAATATAAAATGCTCCACCCCATAAAAGTACATATTTATTCAAGCTACGTGACGAAGCTAGGTTATACATAACAGATATTAGGTTAGTTAAATTTAACGAGATTAATATTTTTACGAATTACAGAACGTTGGTGTATTCCACTAGTAATGATCCTTTAGCAATTATTCAATCTAACCGAGACATTTAACGTCCCATAATGACCATAGCTCTTTTCAAATCAATAATTTGCAATCTATTAAATTATTACTCACAATTACCATGCCATTCTCGAATTAATTATAAAGGAATTCAAAGTATTTATAAATATATGTATTATATATTTATATATGTGTATATATATTTATATAAATACAAACACACATTTTTCTTTTAATCTAAATGGAAACAAAAAATCAAAGTATTTAAAGTGCATTTAGAAATAAACGAGCTCACATAAATAAAGAACAGAGATTTGAATTAAAGCAAATAACGTTAATATCTAATATTGATTTTAAAATTGTATATATATTATACTATATAATAAATACTATATTTGGGACTTAATATGTATTTTAAAATTAAATTTTTACACCCAAAATAAAATGGATGAAAATTTTATCTTTACCCCCTTTTGGTCTAAATACGTTTCTAATTTTATCATACTTACTCTGTTTTAGAAGAACTTATATTTCCTCTTATTACACCCCGAAATTAGAACCACAACTACGCAAACCATGTCAAACAAGACTAAATCAGCTCGTGACTAAACCGCGTGCCCACCAATGTGGATAAAAAAAAACTTTACAGTTCATTCAAAGCCAAATTAACTAACTGAAAATTGGGATTGCATCATTTTTCGGCTATAAATATCAACTCTCCACAACACAACATTTGGTAAATAAAATTAATGATCAAATTTAACGCACATTATGCCGTTAGCTACTTTGTATAGATAAAATAATATAAAACATTTAATTATTTTAATAAGACCATTAAAAATTCTATGTTGGCATTTACTTTATTGGGATTTTATTTTTTACCATCACCGCTTCTATTAGTAGAGCCGAGCTGGATTAAAACCCCATTCCTCCACGTCATTACCAGGTCAGTCTAACACAAGAGTGACGCCTTAGACCATTCGGCCACTGAAGCGGGTAGTGGGAGTTTTAAAATCCCTCTATGGATTTGTGAGTCTGTTTTTAGTTTACTTTTTAAAAGTAAACATTTCAAAAGCTGTTAACTTTTATCATAGAACCGTTCGTTTTATTATTTTTCTTTCTTAAGTTATATTTATATTTCAACTACAGCGGTATCAGTCCCGTCGTGTCTAGTTTGTTGGGGACGGAAAGTCAAAGTCAAAATTTTGATATCGTGAACTTATAAGCGTTATTTTAAAATAAATATATACAAATATTTCTACGAAAATTTGTGAGTACCTTTGATATATAAAAGAGTTGGTGAAGGGGTTGGTAGCCCTTGGAACTGGTTACAACACCCTCAAGCTCAATTTAGATTATAATGTTTATAAATTCAATATTCATTTTTGATAAGCCATTTACCAAATAATAAATTAATTATATTTCAATATTCACTACAAATATGTACTATTCACAACTTCCCTTCCTGTTGTTGTTAGATCCGATCTTGCATACCCACTTAGGTGGCTAAATGGTCTGAGGCGTCACTCTCACAATTCATTAGATGGGAGTTCGACTCTCCATGCACGAAAATGCAGGTACACTTACTCTAAATTGAACCTTACTCATCCCGATCACATTAGAGTAGTTAACTGGTAAGCATACACCAATACGTAGTTTAGCTATTGGAATGGTCCTCACCAGGAATTTATTTGAAAGTTATTTTCTAGAATCTATTAGAAGTAATATTAGGCCCTGCGTCAAAATTGTTTTGAAATTTTTAAGCCCTTATAAGATATTTAATCTGACCCTCTCCTGATCTCTTAAATTTTGGTTTAAAACCTTCATCTTGTGAATGTGTGGAATGCCAGGCCTCCACCGTGGTTCAGATTCCACGTTAAACTGTAGGCCCTTCATTTCATCTCACAATCACCCTACCATTACACATTAGCGTAAGTGCGTATAACCCGAACGGGTAGTAAGACGCGGTGCTAATAATAATAATAGTAAAACCTTCACATGTTATTTGGAGTTGGGAGTTTCTTAATTATATTTGAAAATAGAAAGGAGAGGGAAATAAACTAAGAGGGAGGATATTGATTTTCAGGGAGCAATGCCCCTACCATAAAGCCCCTAACCCAGTTATGCCATCCCTTATACCTTTAATTAAGAAGTTCTCTCTCAATGTAAAATTTTTGAACTTGTACGTAAATCACCCTACCATTACACATTAGCGTAAGTGCGTATAGCCCGAACGGGTAGTAAGACGCGGTGCTAATAATAATAATAAACCTACCTCAACAAGTCATTTATTCTTATAATATAATACAGCCAGTCGGCCTTTCATTGTATAATAACCTTCGTAACTGTTCTATTATCATTTACTCTTCTTATAACTCTTTCATTAGTCATCCAATCTGCGATCTTTATCCACGGTGACTACACACAAAACTGCTTACTTTCATAAATAATTTATATTTTTTTTTAGCAACCACTTCTAGTAAATCTTAAACTTATTAAAGGCTGAGGAATGTAGTTAATTTAAATGACAAAAATTAACTCCTTGCACCAAAGAACTGTCATTCCAATGAGATTAATAGGCTCGGTCCTAAAACTTTTTTTATGTATCATACAGCTTTCACTTTATAGGCAATGCCAGTTTTTTCAGATTTAAGATTGAACTACTGTTTGTAAATTCTCTAGATATTTCACAGCTGTACTTCTAAGCCTTTTTAGAAAAAAAGGTTCACCCCCATGGTTATCCGTCTTAATATTCATACGTTGTTCCTAGTTTAGAGTGAACCCCCGAGGGATAATACTTTTGCAATCAACTATACCGAGAATTTTCTTATGTTTATATCGAGACATAAACACAGTTTGCTTATAACCTGGTGTTTGTTTACTCTGCTACAAAATAAAGTTACGCAGGCATGAGTTCTAGCTATGCAAATGCGGGATAAGCCCTTATACTTTGTTGGAAAACACTCGTAAGTCCTCAAAAAATAATCATTAGTGAGGTGTGAATATTATTATTATTATTAGCACCGCGTCTTACTACCCGTTCGGGTTATACGCACTTACGCTAATGTGTAATGGTAGGGTGATTGTGAGATGAAATGGAGGACCTACAGTTTAACGTGGAATCCGAACCACGGTGGAGGCCTGGCATTCCNCTTGTCAGAGGTCAAGGAGGGGTTTGGTAATCAGATAAATCTTTGCCGGGACCGAGGATTGAACCCCAGCCGCCAGCACAGAAGTCTGACACCTTACCCCTAGACCGCCAGGTCACCGGTGTGAATATCGTTAATATATTTTCAGTGATTATCATTTAGTTTACTGCCTTGGGGGACTTTGGCCTACTACAAATAACTAAATATGATATATTTGTGTTAGTTATTAACTTCAGCCTTTTATTAAAGAAATAAACACTGGCGAGTAAATAAATACATAAACAATTTCTGTGGATTTATCTACTAAAACTTTTTAGCTCGTACATTTATCGAGGAGTTATAAATACCGTGTTTTATTTAACTGTTCATTTCTCCCAAAGTTATTATTACTAGCACCGCGACTTACTACCTGTTCGGGTTGTACGCCCTTTACACTAATGTGCAATGGTAGGGTGATTGTGAGATGAAATGGATGACCTACAGTTTAACGTGGAATCCGAACCACGGTGGAGGCCTGGAATTCCACACACTCACAAGTCGTGATTAATACATGACTTGTCAGAGGTGAAGGAAGGGTTTGGCAATCAGATAAATCTGTGCCGGGACCGGGGATTGAGCCCCGGACCCCCAGCACGGAAGTTCAACACCTTACCCCTAGACCGCCAGGTCACATCTCCCAGAGTTCATTTATCACTCTTGCTTCACCGTGTTTTATTTTGTATATATATGAACCCTGCTGTAAAAATATATATAAATAAAAATTGAGTATTTGATAGGTTAAAGACTTAATATAATTTTTGGACGTTACGTGAATGATGAAAGATCTTCTAAAAAGCTTATATTATTAATACTGTAAATATTAGTAATGTGTTTCTCACACTTTTGATTAAATCAGAATTTTTTCTGATCATTATTTGATAGTAGTGTACCTTTGTACCGCACTGGGTGCAATTTAAACCCTAAAATAAAACAAAACACGACCAAGTCAAATAAAAACAAACTCACACAGTGGAAGAATATTATTCGAGTAGAAATAAACACACTTAAAAACGTAATTAACATGTAAAACATACACACATACAAGAAGGGTTTCCTTTTGAAGATTTATTAACGTTGTGTTTATATTATTTTTAATGAAACCACGTTTCGTGTGTGTGTGTGTGGGTTTGTGTATTATTAGCCTAAAAAAGAGCAGGAGAAGATTCGTATTATGTATATTTGACAAAATTTTAGAAATATTCAAACAAAACATTGATCGAAATAATCTTGTTTCCTAAAAAATCATGTAATTATATAAAACGATGGGTGTATTAAATCTATCAATGTATTTATGTTAAAAGTATAGGACTTGATTAAAGTTTTGAAAATAATTAATCATCGACATTCAGTATAAGTATAGATAAGTATGAAGAAGTGTAATTCTACTGAAATATTTTTTTCCATTGTGGGCTACTACTCGTTCAGGATACTTGTTCGCCCTAGACGGCTTGGAGGGCGTACACAATCGAGCAGCACTAGCGCTGACCACACACACACACACACACACACACACACACACACACACACAC
>CABFOV010002581.1:51740-70882 GCA_902141375.1 Timema poppense
CACACACGCACACACGCACACACGCACACACACACATACATACATACCAGCCTTTCTTTCTTGGATACTGATTCAACAATTGACATAATACTCACCGTCACATTGGCACTACTAATTTATTATCATGGTTTATTAAATCACTGTCGCCTTGACGTTTCATGATACTATAAGTCTAGCAGGCCTGTGCTGTAAGCTGCATCACTTGATATATCACGGCGCTAGATTATACACTTGACTAATTAACACACGCTCTATTAAAGTATTTCTCATATTTTTGGTGATGTAGAACAACAAAATGAGATAGATTCACACTGGGCGCTTACTGGGGGCCTGCTGGGGATCTGGGGGCAAGGGTAGTGGGGTTGACATGAATGCAGGGTAAACATACTTTAGGCAATTCCATTGTATGAGTTTAAATACAAGAAACAAACTGAATGAAATTTTGAAAAAACCCACATAATTACATTGAATAAATAAGTAGGTCTAATAAGTGTTTGGTCAATTTAAAAATTCTAAACATAATAATTTTTTATAAATACCTGTTCAGATTTGTTAATTTAAGGTTGGTATATACTTAATTTTTTATGTGACTTTTATTTACCGAGGAAAGAAATAGAGATTAGTATGGATATTTAATTTTTTGCTTTTAATATTTTTGTATTATATTTGATAAGCATTATTTGATAAATTTTTACTACACGAGACTTCCTGTGGGCCACTTGATAGGCCTCCGTTGACCACACTTTGAGAAACACCGATATATTAAAATACAAGTTTTAATTTAATTTTTTGTTATTGGATATTATTTTTCTAAATCTACCGAATAAATAACAAGAGATATATCAACTTTATTAAAACATCAATATAGAAAGTACAAATAAATTAAATTCTAACAAGGGAAACAAGAATCAATTTAATTCTTTCAAAAATGACAGTTAAAATAAAGTTGATTTTTAAATAAATTTAAATATGTGTTGGACACTTTTAATACAACTAAAAAAAGTTTCTAAACATAAAATATGCTTGGTAGTGGTTCGCTATTGTTTTATTTTATTTTTTGTAAAACATTTTAAACAACCCTTTCAGTAAAGTACTGGAATAGTGTTGTATCGAACAATATGGACAAGTACGTTTATTCAGTCAATAATTGGAATGTTCAAAGCCATGGATTATCAGATATATTTCCATATATTATTTCTTGTGAACCAAAACACCATGCGCCATGTGAATATGAAACATTTATTTTATTTTTGCGAGACACATGTATTCCCTTGATGAATCTATTGTATTTTAGGATTATTTCGTCAATGATATAATGGCCATCACTCTATGTAAATATAAATACAGCTTAACATTGTTTTTATATTTGAGGTATTTAACGTGCACTTTCTAAGCTGACTGATTATTTCAGTAGAGGATCTACAAAAAAAAATCAAATCTAGAACAGACAAAACACCCAGCCTCTGGTTATAAATTCATTTATGTGAAAGGGAAAATCCATATTTCAACAATACTATACTCTTTTTTTTGCTATGAAGGAAATAAACCTTTAGACCATTATCTCAGTTGGCAGACACGTAACTAACTGAGCTGAGGTGTCTGACAATGTTTGTTAAAGTATTTAATAAATAGTGTGTGTTGGAATAATGAGATAGGTGCAATCCATTTCTCATGTGACGGTAATAAAAACCACCCTAAGTTGACCTGACTGGGATTTAAACCACGTTCTCCCCGTAGTAATTGTCAGTCCATTCTATTGCGAGAGTGATGTATTCTACCAATAAACTAAACTCTAATCATTTCTCCTAGGAAAAAAACCACAAAAACATTGTTTTGTAAATCATCCACTCGTCGTTCTAAACAAAATTACTATAACCATTAAAACATATTAGGAACTTTTCAAAATTTTGTCATAATTAATTATCGTCGCTAAACAACAACAACAACAACAAAAGTCAAATAAAATCCTCTCAACAACCCTCTGAACAAAACAATCAGAGCCAATTTAAAACCCTTTCAAATTTAAAACAAATCGGTTAACTACCTTTAAATCAGTTGCTCTCTGAAAAACAAGTAATTTTCATGTAAAACACTCCACATACATCCATATCAAACAAAAGCATTAGAGCCAACTTTGAAAAAAATAAATAAATCAGTAAGTCAACTTTAAATACAAATGTTTTCTAAAAAAATAATTATACTGTAATATATAATAAAAAACACTCTCCAGACATACATTTTAAAGATAATATTTAGAAACCTCTTAGAATTTTTTTTTAAATATTTATAAATATGTTATCATTAAACGACTCTTAATTTTTAAGTCTAAGATCGATATCATTATTTGTTCTCGAGGTATGATTATATAACATTTCCCAATATGAACAAAATTCACCCAACCATTTCGGCTGTAGCTCCGAATACAGACATGTATATGGGGACAAACACAATTGTAATACTCAATTTTATAGATTGAGGGCACATAAAAAAGTAAAACTTTATTTACATTTGCAATACTTTCTCTGCACGAGAAAGTAAAAGAGAGATGCCATAAAAAAAAGTAGTTGCGTTAGCTACTATCACTAATTTTTCTTCATCGACATAGCACCCTACTACCCGTTTGGGTTTTACGTTTGTCTTTACGTCATTGTGTTAGGGGAAGAAAGGCTGAATTTAGAGGATCTTTAGCAGAATTTGCTTAGAAGGAGAGTGGGAAATCTTTAATGAAAATCCACCCCAAGTACACTTGACTGAAATTCAAAGTCAGAGTTCTCTGTCATCGACAGTCTAATCTATTGGCAGAGTGGCGACTTAGACTATTAGACCATCTAATTGGGCTACTATCAATATTAGTTTTCTCTGAAAATCTCCAAACTCATCTACAATACTGGTCCACCCAGGAACTTGTCCACCATGCAGGCTGGGGGTGACGAAGACAATCCTGCTCACCACCATACGTGACGTGTTTTCTCGACGAGTTTGATTCTGTGTTACGTTGTCTTGTAAAGAGTCTTGGGGAGGGGAGGGGGGACTGATAAGTAGTATCATAGGGAGAAGGAAGGGGTGGTTGGAGATTTAAATGAAAAGGATGATAAAGGCGGTACGGGGTGAGGGGGGGGGGCGGAAGGCTGTGAAGGAGCCAAGGTTAACATTTCTGTCATTGGCGGAAACTTTACATCAGCACTACCCCTACGCCTACTAACACCCCCCCAACCCCTATTAGCCTTTTGTAAATGTTTGACAACACATCACTGAGTTGAAAAGTACTCGGTTAGACTCTCTGTGTCGTTTTTAGTTTTTGTTGTTGAAATAATCTACAATATGGTATTGACTTAAAATGGGAATTGAGGGGAGGCAAGAACAGTCAAAATTTTTTTATAGTTTTTTTTATAGCAAAACATTTCTTTGGTACAAATAAATAAAATATTTCTCCAGTAGAAACAAAGAGTTTAATTTTATTTACGTGGTAATATCAACAGTTGTTGAATATATATCAAGGTGTCTTGAGAATTTAATGACAATTTTTTTATCTTAGTTTAAAAAGTTTCTCATTTAATGACATTCTTATGACAGATATTCAACAACTGTTGATATAAATACGCGAAGAAATTTAAATTTTATGTTTTTACTAGAGAAATATTTAATTTATTTGGACCAAATAAATGTGTTTCCATAAAAACTACAAAAAAAGCCTTTTCTCGCGTTCCTTACACCCATAACTTAACGTTTACACCAGTGTTTTAAAAACATTTTACGGTTGCGTGCCCCCTTATTCGGTAAACACTTATCTCCAAGTACCCCAAGAGTTTATTTTTTTAAATTAATTAATTAAAACCGTTTTTCCTGGCCGTACTAGTGTTTTCCTTCAAACTAATTACTTAACTTAGGAAGGAAGTTTGTTGTTTTGGCCAAAGGGTTTCTTCAAGCACAGTGTGCTATTTTTACATGTCAGAATACAAAAGTCAATTCACATATTTTAGCGCAGTAAAAAAACTTCTATAAATTTCATACGTCACTTAGGTAAAATTTAATTTTCAGCTTTGGTACATAAAAAAAGAGGATACGACAGTAAAAAACTTAATACATATTACTAACGATAATTAACGAAATATCTAGATTTATTAAAAATACACCCTATTTTTATATTAAGTCCAAATTAGGATAATTTAAAGCAAATATAAATTAAAATACCACACATACAAAAACAATTGTAACCTACCCGTATTAAAGATGCTGCCTATACCAGGTTAAAAACCACTAGTGTGCTTATTTTCTCTGAGGTATGGTAGTCATCAAAACATGAAAACACCGAATTATGATTGAATATGCCATTTATTTCAGTAAAAACAGCTTCGGTGGCCACATGGTCTAACGCGCTACTCTCGCCATAGGCTAGACCACCGATTACGGGGAGATCGAGGATTGAATTTTGGTTGGGTGTACCGAAGGAGGTTTACTAAAATGTTTTTTTCATTATCACTCCACTCAAATGCGGGTACACTTCCTCTTAATATAACCTTTCCAATCTCTAAGACCATTAGAGTACGTAGTACATCAGCGAATAACCGAAGCGGTAACTAAGAAGCGGTGCTAAAAAAATAATATTAAGCCAAATTAAATTTTCTTGGTGAGGAGAGAGGTGAAATAAATTTACAAAATCAAATTTAACATTTTTATTTGACACAATAAAGGCACATAATTTAACTAAAATACATTAATTTGGTCTATAAGTTGTATTCATGAATAATGAATTTAGATACATATATGATATATATATATATATATATAAATTAAATTGAAAAATTACACCTGGACACGCGAATTGAACCCGGGACTTTTGACTTACTAAGCAAATGCCTTTGACCACTGAGCTATCCAAGAGTCATCCCATGAGTAGGGTCATTCTTTACTCATATTTTAAGGCAGAGTCTGTGATAGACGTGGGAAAGTCGTCAGCTACTTTTTATGTGTAATCAATTAAGATAATGGGTTTTATGACTCGGGAGAGGTTTTTATTGCCAAAAGTACAATTACAGCTGTACGAAGACGAATATAATGAAATAAAATAGCTTGGATATTTAATTTATCATGGTCACTCATCTGTAGCTGACGATTTACACGCGTCCATCACAGACTCTGTTTTAAAATATGACTGATGAATGAACGAACTACCATTGTTACCCCCTTTAATGGCCGAATGGTCCAAGGCATCACTCTTGTTTAAGACTGGCCTTCTGATGAAGGGGAGATCGGGGTTCAAATAACGGTCAATTAGACTGAGTATGATTTTTCCTAAATGGTTTCCCACTCTCTTTCCAGGCAAATGCGGGTATATTACCTCTAAAAATCTTCTTTAATGACCCCTACCACATTATAATAATTATCATATATACGTATAATCTAAAAAGGCAGTAAAACGCGATGAAAAACAAATGTATCACTATTTCTTGCAATTATTATCGTTTGACTTTGAGTTTATTAACCAATAAAATATATTTAATTTTAACTAGTTCTACACCACCCCTTAACATTTTCCGAATTTTTGACTATGTATGTATTTATTATTATTATTATTATTATTATTATTATTATTATTATTATTATTATTAGCACCACGTCTTGCTACACGTTCGGGTTACACGCACTCACGCTAATGTGTAATGGTAGGGTGATTGCGAGATGAAATGGAGGACTCACAGTTTAACGTGGGATCCGAACCACGGTGGAGGCCTGGCATTCCACACATTCACAAGTTGTTATTAATACACGTCTTGTCAGAGGTGAAGGAAGGGTTTGGCAATCAGATAAATCTGTGCCGGGACCGAGGATTGAACCCTGGACTCCCAACACAAAAGTCCGACATTTTGCCCCTAGACCACCAGGTAGACTTCTCAAGATAATTGGGCTATAGATATGGCAGTCGTAACATAATATCGTCGTACAGTAGTTTATATTACAGATGAATGGGTTAACAGTGTGCCGTGACTTAACCCCATTGCTAGTACCAAAACAGATACGTGACAGAAAGGACTAAGCCAGCCGTTGGGGGTAGGCAAGAGGAATGGGGTGATAATCAGAGAAGGGAAGCAATGTGAGATTTATTTAGTAATTGATCGCTTCCATTTCTTCCCGAGAAGGCTTGGCGTTTCGTCCAAAGTAAGGGAAAGTGCGCCCAGAATAAAAGAAAGTAAAGTATGTGTGTGTGTGTGTGTGTGTGTTGGCAGTGTTAGGGGAACGTCGTCGTAGGCACTTCGTGACGTGCCTGAAAATTTAGACTGTCAGATGTTTTTATGGCTCGGGATCGTGTCTCGCTAGGGGCTTAGGGAGACGTTGCGACGCTAGAGAGAACGGTGCCGAGATAAGAAAGACGCCTGAAAAACCCGTTACTTTGGGGAACACGCACTGATAGAACCTCTTTTTTTTTTTCTTTGCGTGTGTTTGTATAGAAATGTCGATACAAATGTGTTCAAGGTCATATAGAAGTGTTAGGTTTCACACAACTGTCGGAACAGTAGGCCTACACATATACAATTTTATATATATATATATATATAGTTAGATGTATAGTGTGCTTGTGTAAAAATATGTATAGTGTCCTAAGTATTATATATTTTGTAACACAGTATATATATATATATATACACACACACACACACACACACAAATAAGTCCACAATAAATCTTGATAAAGCTAGTACATACATACATACAATCATACATACCTAATCACGCCACTCCCTTACGGGCTAAGCAGTAAACTTCGCATATATACATTAAAAAAAACACTCTGTAAAATACATCTTTACCAACTTTTTCCACACTTACCTATCCTTGCATTCTCCCTTCTCTTTAATAAACTCTATAGAGCGAGTCACGCATACTCTTTTATTCTTAAAATTTTTAATGTTTCTCTTTTTCACACATTCATCTACAAAATTTAGCCACGTCTTACATAGCCTACCCCTTCCTTTTGATCCGCGCACACTCTACTTTCATATATCTTCTTTGTCACTCGATCTACACTCATCCTCTCAAACATACTCAATCAAATGTGAGACGCTTCTTTCCCATTGGTCGTTTGGATTCCCTCACGAGTCGCACTCCTTCAGCACCCATTCCTTAACCGAATCTGTCCATACGAGTTTGAACCAAATACAAAAAAATAAATAAATCACAAAGTGTTAAATTATATACGAACATTTTTCACCAGTTATCACGTGGTCCGAGATGTTGGGTCCACAATAGTGGATTGCTGGGAATGGGGAGATCTCTGTTCAAGTCTTGGCTTTGGTGCACTAGAGATAGTTTTTACCATTATTGTTTTCTAAGCTTATCTTAATGATAATACGGGTACAATTCCTCTAAAACTACCTTTATTATCTCTTACTCTTGGATTAAAACATTAGTAGCCTTGATTTAATACATATTACTATTACTATGTTTAATAACAATAAAATACATAAGCAACTAATGGATTAAGTCAAATTGAAAAAAAAAGAACATGTTATGAAATAAAACAAAATATTTTCTTAAACTTATTTACGCTCTCATATTCAGGTTTTATAATAATTTAGGAACGGAACTGACAGTTAAAGGAGATAACTTGTTGAGTAAATTATTTAACCACATGATAAGCATCCATGCTATATCACCTGCATTGTCTGATAATTTGTTTATTTTATATTTCTAATAAAATATTTCAAATTATAATAACTAAGAAATATAAAATTAGATTACAATATTTAATTAACGAAACGAATGTATGAATTGTTAATTAAACTACAAAAAACAGCTAAAAAACTTTATATTTTATCTTTAATATTATTTAGTTTTTGCCGATTTATGTGAAATATTCTTGACCTAATAACAATTTATATTAGCTAATATTAGAGATTCATCTCCATTCAATTACAAAAATTTTAAAATAATTTCAAGACGAAAACTAGAATATTATTTTTTTAAAAAGAAATAAATTACTATCTAGACTTAAGCTTGTAATATTTAAGTACCTATGGATAATTATTACTTTTTACCTTATCCTTATTAAATAGGTGGAATTTAATAAAAACGAACTAGAGTTTTTGTTGTGATTTTTAATCCATGTAAGTTAACTTCAATTTGTTTGTTAATGCATTCATATTCATAATACATTATGATTTAATACCAAATTAAAACAAATTAAATAAACATAGATTCAACCATTTAAGCTAAATAAAAGATTGCATATATTATAGACACAGCCAATCATTCAGAAATACAGGCAAACTGGCAAAAATACCAATATATTGACAGACGGGCTAATAGACATACCGACATACAACAAACATATTGTTAGCTAGATAAAAATGCAAACCGATATAACGACAAACATATCGGTAGAAAAATCAACAAACATATGACCTACCAATTCACACATGATAGAAATACCGATGGATAAAGGGACACATTGATATATACATATATATATTAACAGATAAACCGAAATATATCTAGATAAACCAACATGCTGAGACAGATCATTAGACCAACAGACAAACTGAAATAACGGTAGACAACCCAACATACATGCCGACACAATAGCTGATCATATACCGACAGACTTACTGACGGCTTGACCAACACACATATCAATAAACATACCGACAGTGTGTCCTATAGATCGTTGGATGGACAGACAGACATATCGACGGACAGATATATCGACCATTAGATATAAACATGCAGCTCCATCTTCTATCAGACAAATCAATAAACATAACAAAGGACTTAACTGCACCCCAAACTATTTTTTTTTAATATTGAGCCATTAAAAATATGTTTTCCTTTAAAATCTCAAAACTATTTTTTTTCATTCATCCCCCAACACATTCTGCATACTTTGTTTGACAAAGTAGATAAACTTTATGATATAAATGCTTATTTTACAACAATCTCTCGCAATATAACTCATTTGTAGCTTCATACGTCCAGAAGAGTTACACACTCCACCCATCCCACGTCTGGGTTGCATATGTAAAGTTTGGAGAGGGGTTAGGGGAGGTAAGCTGCTTTCATAAAGACTTGAAAAATACAACGGTCGAGCCACTTCGTACGGACCAGTTTGAATAATTGAATTTTAATCCCATCCACAGATGTAAAGCATCCGTAGTGAGACTGAGGGTAAAAATGATTAATTTGCAACAGTGGTCTCACAGGGGGTATCCTCCCCCCTGGGTTTTGGGGGGAGGGGATTGTTCTGTTCATACACAAAGTGGTGACTTAAAGGCTTAATATTTGTGGGTATGGTACATTTCTGGATGATATGGCAGAGAAAGAGTTTTAGGTTAGGTCGTACGCATTAGTAAATGTTTAGGAGCTTGGGATGTTATACTTAAGGATGAGTATTTGTACTCTGGTTCAAATAAAACTTTTATACAAATAATCTATACATAAAATAAAACTCTTACATCTGTTGCTGCCAGTAAAATCAAGGAACTCATCGGATTGAGATGGGACTCCTTCTGTTGTAATCATTACACACACACACACACACACACACACATACACACACACACACACACACACACAGACACACACACAGACACACACACACAGACACAGACACACACACAGACACAATTCTCCCGGGTTGGACGGCTAAGCTTTGGGGAGGTGGTAGTGGATCAAAAAACTAACTCAAAATGTCTTTTGGAATTTTAGCTTCATTTTTTTTGTGCAGACAGAAAAAAACTAGATAAAAACACGTTTTTCTGCAGAGTTCCTTGGTGATGGCTTAATATTAATTTTCTTGGAAGATGGATTGGTCGTGATGGACCTGTGGCTTGGCCTCTGCGTTCACCCTGGTTTAACGCCACTAGATTTTTTTATAGGGAGCTCTAAAACAAAACAAAAAAATTATGAAGTACCTGTTAATGACTTTCAGTTATTACGACAAAGGATAGCGCAAGCGTGCGAAGAAACAACAGTCGTACAATGTCGGTCAGCCTCTTGTCCAGTCATTGATAGGTGAAATGTTTATCTACGGGTTGGAGGTCGTCAATTTGAAAGAAATAAATAACATCTTTTATTTAATACCTACCTATATTGTTTTTATTTAGTGTTTTTTGGTGTTTTCAAAAAGAAATCGAAAAAATAAAACAAATTTCCAAAATACATTTTGAGTTAGTTATTTGATTCACTACCATTTCTAAAAGTTTAGCCGTTTAACCTGGGAACACCCTGTATATCATATATAATCTTTGACATCCCCGCTATCTCATCAGCGAGGAAAGTAGTGAACATTCGTCGCGGCTGGTATTGTGGGTGCAGAAGATGGCAAGTGATCTGAGCTGAGGTGTGGAGAAGGTGGGTGGGGGTATGTGGGGGGGNGGGGGTTGAGTCCGCGTTTCTTCGAGAATCCTCGTACGTACATAAAACACTGCTTCCGACTAAGTTTTAATATTTTCTATCATTTGAAGTTTTTGAATGTGTTGATGTATTGTTTAATGCGAGTGAAGCCGTGGGCAAATGTTAGTTTTTAAATAAAGTAGTTGACCAATGAAAATTTTGTACAAGTATTTAATACACAGTATATGTTTGGAAAAAAAATGATCTAGGTGGTTTTTATAATACTGTGTGGAGAAAATCGAAAGTCTTGTACTCATAGCATGTGTTTTATGATCAAACATATTTCGATCTTGTTTCAACTGTCCAGCCCAAACCTTTGTTCTCTGTATCTTTTATCACACGATTTCTAAAGTATTTAGCTTTAGTGATAAAATTATATCTATAACGTTAGATTGTATAAATACAAATATATCAGTCTAAAATAATATAGGGTGCTTTTCCCCCTCTAAGCCTTTCTATTAAACTATATAACTCGCCTCGGTGGCGTAGTTGGCTAACGCGCTTGTCGTGTTGAGCTCGACTGTTGAGGACGGGGAGATCGAAGGTTCGAATCTCGGTCGGGTGAACTGGGGGTGGTTTTTCCTCAATTGTTTTCCACTTTCTCTCCACGCAAATGCGGGTTCACTTCCTCCAATTCGACCTTCCCAATTCCTAATCCATTAGGGTAATTAGTACTTAAGGCGTATAACCTGAACGGGTAGTAAGACGCGGTGCTAAATATTATTATTATTAAACTATATTCGCTTATTGGACAATTTAGAAACTAGAAATAGTTTTAAGGGTGGGTGTTATATGGTAGGTAGATCACTGAGACGTGTCGCACACGTCTAGAAATCTTGTAATATTTAAGAATTTGTTTTGATATTTTTTAGTATCGTTTTTTAACAAAATATAGACTAGGATTATGAGCAGGTTCATGAACAGTTTAAATTTTGAGTTTGGACTTAAAAAATACTCAAAGATGCTTTACACAAAAAATATGTACTTCTGAGATTAGATCAAAAGGTTAGAAACATAAATCTATCCTACAGTCACAACAGAACATTTTAATATCATATTCTGAAAATTGAAAAATGACACCTGGACACGGGAATCCAACCCGGGACCTTTGGCTTAGTACGCCACTGCTCTTAACACTGAGCTATCCAGGATTCGTCCCGTGCCCAGGGTCATTCTTCACTCATATTTTTAAGGCAGAGTTTTTGATGGACGTGCGGAAGTCGTCAGCTTATAAACATGTGATTATATAAGATCACAGCCATCAGACAACGCAGCCATTAGCGACTCGGTAGTTGGCATATGTATTTCAGCCAATTGACAATTATATTATAATTGTACGGGATTGCATATATTAATATGATATCTAAGTGGTGCTATACTCACTAAAATGCATAGACGATAGCTTCGGCTATCTGATTCATTAGAACATTTTAAGTTAATGTGGGATTGTTTTATAGGGTTTTATGTGAGTTATCACACATTTATTTTAAAACACTTTGAATCTATAATTTAAACATTATAAATGGTCAGAACTTTTGTATACATTTTGATGAAAATAATATTTAAAAAATATCAACCCCTTAGTTAATAATTCTTGACTTATAAACGTCTGCAACTCTTACTCAGTGCTCTCCCACCTTAAATGCAAAAACAAAATAACAAAAACTCTTATATTTGAATTAGTTTTCGACTATACTTTTCATATTTAAAGATTAACTTCGCATTTAAAAATAGATCTTGATACACATCCACTGTTTAATAATTTTACATTTTAAGTTTATTAATTTTCAACTTTGTTGTATTTTTAAAAATATGGTAAAAAGGTTTTATTGGTTTAAACTCAGCTGTTAAAAAAACCCCAGGAAATCACTCTTCTGGCTCAAAATGTATTACTTACATAAGTTATGTGTTATCCATGGGGTGAGACCTTAAGTTGAGTTTGTAGGGGACGTGAGTTAAGATTTTCAGTTTATATATAAAAACTATTTTTTTTTGCCAAAATAGATTAAATATTTCTCCAGTAGAAACATAAAGTTTAATTTTCTTCGTAGTGTTTACCTCAGCTCAGTCGTTAGCGTGTCTGTCGACTAAGTTAAAGAGTCCCAGGTTCGATTCCTGACATGACCGAAAAATTTATCATTGAAGGAGTGTGGGTTTACCCTTTCACAGTGATGAATTAACTGCTGGGGGCTGGGTGTTGTGTCTGTTATAGATTTAAGTTATTTTATAAGTCGTATGTTGATATGACCAGTCGGTTCAGAAAGTGTACGTTAAATACCCCGAATGAATAAAAATGCAATTTTCTTCACACGGTGATATCAACAGTTGTTGAATATCTTTCATGAGAATAGCAGCATTAGATGATACATTTTTTAAATTAAGATGAAAAGTTATTAAATTCCAGTACACCCTTAACATATTTTCAACAACTGTTGATATCACCACTCGAAGAAAATTAAACTTTTAAGAAATATTTGATTTATTTTGACCAAAAAAAGGATTTTGTTATAAAACCGGCAAAAACTCGAGTTATCTATACACTCACCTTAACCATCTCAAATTTTCTTGATCTCGACATAAATCTATCCCCGATACCTCTATCGGCGACAAACGGAAACTTCACATCTTGGGAAATGAGTGGTTTCTCTAGGCCTAGCCTTATTCTGCACGATCTCTTGGTCAGACGAGGTTCAAGAAGAGGGGTTTGGGGAGAGTTGTTGTTTGAGGAAGGAAGGGGTTTGGAAGGGGCTGTCGTATTGAAATTTCAAACGGTTTTGACAAATTAATTAAGTTTACGTCATGTGCATGAATGACCGCTGTATGAACGGGACTCGATCATTTTTTCCTCCATGAATACTATCGACTCGAGGGGTCTTTACGGATAATAAAGTTTTGGAAGGAGAGATATAGTCGCCGAGGTAAATACTAAGAGTTCCTGTGTTTCTTTTATAAACTTTGGGAAATAGTCATCAAGATAATTATAATATATTAATTCCTATTTTTTTAAACAGTTTGGGAAGGATGGTACAGTCAGCACTACATCTTACTACCAGTTTGAGTTATACATATATATATACTTACTAATTACAACCATAGTTGTAATGATTTGGAATTATACATATCAATAATTTATTATTCAAATCTATATTCAAAATTACGATCTTTAATATTCGAGCGGGTAGTAAGATTTGTTTGTGTAGAACTGTCGAGTTGCAAGGTGTGGTGAAATCCTTCTACGTCTCTGTTTAAAAAGACAACGCACTTTCTGTGGAAAGAGACGCACCTGGATGACCACACCCCTTTTCTTGTAGGAAGCTTCGAGAAGGAACTGTCGCTTGATATACCCCTTCAAATGTGCACATCTCCTCACTACTGGTGATCCTTCCTTCTTGACAAGAACACGTATAGCTAAGATTCATTTAACGCAATAGTCGGGTTTTTATCAAAATATAAAATGCGTGTGATGTCTAGCTAAAGAGTAAACAGTTCATTCATTTAAAATATAATAAAAGACTATAAAAAACACCAAAATTTTAATTTATAAAATAATTAATTATCACAATAATGTCACCCTAACGATGGCATATATACATTTCTTATCAGGATAGCATTTTAATTATTACATAGTTTAGGGGTAGGAGGTCTTAATTTAGAGGAAATTTATCCGCATTTTCGTGGCAGGAGCGTGGAAAACAATTTAGGAGAAACCTTCTTCATTGAACCCAACCAGGATCGAGCCCTGATCCCTTTGTCTTTGGCAGTCTAGTCCAACACGAGATTAACGAATTAGACCATGAGGCCACCGAAGCGAGTGATGGTACAGTTGTCAAGGAAGAAACTAAGAATGCATGTTTTTATTTCCATGCAACGTTGTCACGTTATTAAAATAGAATATTTTTTTTTAAAATCAAAAAAGGGCTATTTAACATTCGCTTATATCCTCACACGATATACAAAGTAACTTAAATCTTTAGAACAGACCAAACACCCAACTCGCCAATCATCAATTCGAATTTGTGATAGGGGAATATTCGAAAACATAAATTACAAATTTCTCGACCATACAGGGTTTCAAACCTGGGACCCGTAACTCGTAAGGCAGACGCATTATCGAATAAGGATAAAATTATAGTTTTAATGCCACATGAAGAACTTATGTCTGACAGCTCTAAACGTTAATAACGTTTCTGTCGTCAATACTGTGTATTAATTAGCTATCAATTTCGAGGTATATTGATATTTATGACAGATTAAGTATATACATATATACATATATATATATATATATGCCATTTTGTTAATAGGTGCTTTGTTATGTTTGTTTTATATACATTAAAATGTTCTTCTTATTGCAATCTGACTATAATATTGAAAACAATTTAGGAGTAGGAGACATTTCAATGGTATTGTAACACACTTTATAATTATAGTAAAAATAAAAGCCTGAATTATTCGAATTGATGAACCATGTGCATAGAGATGGAAGAGTAGTCACTGCTTAATAAACTGTATACATATTATTATTTATAAATTACATGTCACACGAGAAACGTATGATGGACACTATTACATTATTGTCGTGGCAGTATTATGTTAACCAACAAATAAAGGGTTGAAAAGATTTTCTTTCCTCCCCCCTACTAATCGCATTATTTTATTATTTCTACATTTTGCGCATTCAATTAAATAACTGCAACGGTAAAACCCAATGCGCCGTACATAATTTAAACCAAAATCAATTAACGTAATATACACAGTATTAAGCCCCAATAACACCTCAAATTATATACAGAGCTCCACTAAAATCAATTAAAATGGAAAATTAAAAAAACTATGCTTCTAAAATTATATCAGTAAAATTTACCGGCAAAACTTAAAACAACATTTGCAGAATATATTAACAGTTTTTTTCCCCACAACACTTTTACTAATGCGGGCTAATACATCTATTTAAATTAATGGGTTAGAGAGGAGTAAGTTAGAATCAAGAGTAAATGTACCCACATTTGTATGGACGGAGATTGGGAAACTATTTAGGAATAAAACACTTCCGAGTAGCCTAATATAATTTGTTTTGAGTCCCAACCTACTAGTTGAAGTGAAAACAAAGTAGATATTATTATTATTACCGCGTCTTACCACCCGTTCGAGTTGTAGGCACTTACGCTAATGTGTAGTGGTAGGGTGATTGTGAGATGAAATGAGATGAAATGGAGGACCTACAGTTTAACGTGGGATCCGAACCACGGTGGAGGCCCGGCATTTCCCACATTCACAAGATGTCTTGTCAGAGGTGAAGGAAGGGTTTTGTAATCAGATAAATCTTTGCCGCGACCGAGGATTGAACCCCGGCCGCAAGCACAGAAGTCTTTACACCTTACCTCTAGACCACCAGGTCACCCCAAAGTAGATAAGACTGATGCCCAACTTCAGGAACTCTAATGGTTTTTTTTTAGCAACACGTCTTACTACCCGTCCGGAATATACGTTTTTGTACTAATTACGCCAATGTTTTTAGGGATTAGGAAGCTTATATTTCGAGGAAGTATACCTGAATTTGTGTGTCGAGACAGTGAGGAAACAATTAAGGAAAAACTACCCTCAATCCACCCAACCGAGATTCATACCTTAATCTCACCGTCATTGGCAGTCTAGTCTACTGTGAGAATAGTGCCTTAGACTATGCGGCCGCCGAAGCGTGTATCAGCTAGCTATTCTTGATTTAAAGATACAATTAAATCACAATTTAGCATCGGAAAATGATCATCTAACATTTAAATAGCATTATTTTGAAAGAAATTCATCAAACCATCTCGTGTTTTGGCCCAAGTATAGACAGACAGAGAGAGAGAGACAGAGAGAGACAGAGAGACAAAGAGAGAGACAGAGAGACAGAGAGACAGAGAGACAGAAAGAGAGACAGAGAGACAGAAAGAGACAGAGAGAGACAGAGAGAGGGAAGTGAAGCTATAATTGTAAAACCTATATTTTTTTGTTCGCGGAAAATAAAACTTCAAAATCAATGATAAATTCGATACCGAAAATGTTCATGCTAGTAATATTTTCTATTTATGATAAAATAAAATACAACGCTGGTTGTAGTTTAGGGGACGCGAGAAAAGGTAGATGTTTTACAGTGTTCGTATCTAAACTTATTCTGGTCAAAATAAATCAAATATTTCTCCAGTAGAAACATAAGAGTTTAATTTTCTTCATATGTTGAATATCTTTCAAGGTTTTCCTGGAATTTAATTATAGCTTTTTATCTTCATTTAAAAAGTTTCTCATATAATGCTGCTATGCTCATGGCAGATATTCAACAACTGTTGATATCAACATGTGAAGAAAATTAAACTATTAAATTGTACTAAAGCAATATTTTATTTATTTTGGCCAAATATATGTTTTGCTATTATAAATGCAAAATATCTGGCATTTTCTTGCATTTCTTACATCCCGACCATAAATCGAGTCTTGCTAAACTTTTATGAGATCCCGTTTTAAGTTCTCAATTAACCATATTTTAATATTTTTAATATTATCTCAAGCTACGGAGACATATCCATAAAACTATATGCGTAACTCAATTTAGAATATATCCATGAAGAGAATTTCTAGTTCATGTAGCTCACAATATTCTGAAGCATTTCTTTACTCTCACAAGAGTTTCCTGGTTTAATAATAAAATTATACGGAATGGCTTATGAATATTAAGCCACGATACATCCCGTGGGGAATTCAGACCAAATAAACTGCCTCTGGCTTTTCTTACTTCCATATTATTTTTCTCTTTCTCTCTCATTTCAAGCTTCGCCAGTGAAATTATTATCATTGGCTGGAAATAAAGCGCATGATATTATAATCGTAATTATTAGCTCTGGGTATCTCGGATTATCTTGCAAAGATTTTGTTTTAATTGAACAAGCAAGGTACAAATAAAAAAAGTAAATAAGTTGTATGATAAAAGTTTTTTTTTATGTTTTAATTTTATAAACAATTACCATTATTTTCCTTTATGGAAAATACTTAAAAACATGATATTTGAATCACTGTTAATTCTCTTGGTATCAATAAATTTAATTCCTAGACTTTAGTAAAGATACTTCATCTCTGGATACAAAAGAGCAGAATTCCAGTTGGACGTGTTAAGCTAGTCCTGCTGATGATGGAGAAATAAGTGTTCAAATCCCGGCTGGACCTATTGAGGGTAATTTTTATAAATGGTTTTCCACTCTCCTTCCACACAAATGTGGGTATATTACCACTACAATGTTTTCTTCCTCATCCCTATCCCACCAGAATATTTATCAGACATGCGTATGACCTGAGCAGTCGGTCAAATGCGATGATAAACAAAAATCGATTTGGAGATATTTTTTTCTAATATTAGTGACTCTTGAATGAGAAGGCCTACGTAAATAATTTTCATTTCAAGAAGAGGTAATTAATTCGCGTTAAAACATATTTGAATAAAATTCGTTTTTTAACACCGTGTCTTACTACCCGTTCGGGCTGTATGCTTATGTACTAATAACGGTAATGGTTTCATGGATTAGGAGAGCTATATTATAAGAAGTGTAACCACATTTGAAAAGAGGGAGTGTACTGTGGCTACAAAATAACATAACCAACAACCTTCACCCCCTTTAAAGAACGAACATCACTTACCCCATTTTACCAGAAGGTCAGCGCTTAGTCATGGACACTCCACGTACGTCAATACAGAACACTGCTCATCGTTCGAGTTCGGCAAGGAAACAAGAATGAAACCATGGGGTGGAATGTCACCCCTGTTCGCTTGTACGGTATCCTAGAGTTCAAGACGCTGCGCATGCGCTAAAGAATGGGGAAAGGAGCGAGGCGTGCTATCACGTGTCTCTCCCTACCCCCTCATGATCTTCCTCACGACGTCGTGCGCAGGCGCTAAAGATTGGGGAAAGGAGCTAGACGTGCTATCACGTGTCTCTCCCTACCCCTTCATGATATTCCTCACGACGTTGTGCGCAGGCGCTAAAGATTGGGGAAAGGAGCGAGACGTGCTATCACGTGTCTCTCCCTACCCCCTCATGATCTTCCTCACGACGTCGTGCGCAGGCGCTAAAGCATGGGGAAAGGAGCGAGACGTGCTATCACGTGTCTCTCCCTACCCCTTCATGTTATTCCTCACGACGTTGTGCGCAGGCGCTAAAGATTGGGGAAAGGAGCGAGACGTGCTATCACGTGTTTCTCCCTAACCCCTCAAATGTTCTTCCTCACGACGTTGTGCGCAGGCGCTAAAGCGTGGTGAAAGGAGCGAGAAGTGCTATCACGTGTCTCTCCCTACCCCTTCATGTCCTTCCTCACGACGCTGTGCGCAGACGCTAAAGCGTGGGGAAAGAAGCGAGAAGTGCTATCACGTGTCTCTCCCTATCCCCTCATGTTCTTCTTCACGACGTTGTGCGCAGACGCTAAAGCGTGGGGAAAGAAGTGAGAAGTGCTATCACGTGTCTCTCCCTACTCTTCATGTTCTTCCTCACGACGTTGTGCGCAGACGTTGGTGAGAGGGACATTTCTGACTTGCTGTGAATAACTTCATTGATCATGTGATAACTCCCTACCAATTTTCCCCGCTGTTCAAACTCAAATATAAGCTAGTGCCCAGAATGGAACTTTACTCTTTGATGCTGACAGGTCTTAGGGACTTACCAACATGTAAGTGATCATTATTTTGGAGATGATTATATACATATATATATATATATATATATATATATAAT
>CABFOV010002582.1:4044-60924 GCA_902141375.1 Timema poppense
GATTGTGAGATGAAATGAAGGACCTACAGTTTAACGTGGAATCCGAACCACGGTGGAGGCCTGGCATTCCTCACATTCACAAGATGTATTGTCAGAAGGTTTTAAATAAGTTTATAGTAAAATAAAGTCTGAAAATGAAGCTCATCTCCCTAAACACACTTTTAAAATTACGCAACAAAAAGCTCATAATGCTTTGTTCAATTATGCTTGTCCAACACCTTCTTGTGTCTGTATGGAAAATTAAATATCTCCTAATTTTAGTAAAGGGGAATAGAAATTAATATAAAAAAATTTACACTGAAAACTCTTTCAGTATAAGATTATTTTACTATAATATAACAATATTTTTATACAATTAATAATTGCAGATTTTATTAAAAAATAAATGTTTATATCACAATAAAAGAGTTAAGTAAAGTGAGTAAAATTGTTGACAATACAAAGTATATGAAAAAAATACTCTTAAAATTACCCATCACAGCTATGGTTATTAAGTGTTTGGTATAAAAATTATCTACTAAAGTAAAGAAAAAATTCTGATTATGTAGTTTGGATAGGTTTGAAACTAAAATTATAATCAATATAAATCATAAAATCAATACAGTAATAATACAGAAATAAGATTTAACAGAAATTTGATTAAAATATGTGTCAAACTAATTTGGAAATTGACATATTTTATAATATTTTGATCATTTTGATTTCATAATGCACTAAATCGAACTTTGACGTTTTAAGCTAAAACATCCTTACTTTATTGGTGAACATCCAGCTGTCATGATTTTTAAAGTTCCTTTTTTTACATTCCTAAGCTAACCATGGCAATCACAACTCAGTTATTGCAATTAATAAATAAAAAATATTAGAAGGAAAATACTAACTAGTTTACAATCTGAGTGCACAAATGAGCGCAGGGCGGCGGTCGCACTCCATTGACAATGCAAATTTTACCTAAGCACGGTCATAGAAACATGTTTGAAAAAAGAGCATCACATTTCACCAATGAGCAAAAATTAAATGATAAACTCTTTTACAGAAATATATTAAGTATAAAGCATAATTATTATCCAAAGAGAATCATGGTCACCAAGATATGTCACCTGAGTTGGTTTATCTTAATTGTTATGTCGTTCCTAGACATGCGATAACAGCTATGTATTTGTAAATCTAATGTATCCACTTTAAGATAGTCTTTAGTTTGTGTGTTGATTTACGTTTGGTATAAAAAAAATTCCTCTGCCTTTACAAATTTAATGTTCCAAATGTCTTACTACAGTCAATTTTTATAAAAAGAGCCTTTTAGAAAGTAGATTTTTTTTGTCAACATCAATAATATTTTCTATTTTCTTATTTTTGTTAGCACTGTGCCTTAATATTTGTTCAAGTTATATGCTTATGTACTACTAATTATGCTATTGTCTTAGGGATGAGGAGGGTTTAATTAGTATAAAGTGTACCCACATTTGGAACATATCGAGTTTTTATAGCTTAGAAAATTTTAGAACCCCCTTCGATTTCCCAGCAGTAATTTTTCGAATTTCAATCTTTCTAACTTTTATGGCTATGTGGGATGATCCTTTTATCAAATTGGCAAATTTAAATATTATTTCATGCATAAAAGTATATTTTCTTTGGAAAGACGGCAATTTACTCTCACTTCCAAACCCCTCTGACCCCTTCACCCTCCATAGCTTCCACAATTCGAATTTGAAATTTTAAGACTTATTTGGTTATTTTATATGAAATTTTATGTGGTTACCAAATGTCAACCTAACCACACCGTAAAGAATGTTATATTTTGGTTGTATACATTTTAAGCATTTGGTTATTTTATATGAAATTTTATGTGGTTACCAAATGTAACCTAACCACACCGTAAATAATGTTATATTTTGGTTGTATACATTTTAAGCGCTACCATTTCCTGGGCTTAAATTTTGAAATTCTACTTGTTCAAGAATGTAGGAAATGCGATAAAATGTCAATGTTTTTGCAGTTTTTTATCAATTTTATTTGCCAAAACAAATAAATATCACTCCAGTAGAAATATATAGTTTAATTTTCTTCACTTGGTGATATAAACAGTTGTTGGAATATCTGTCATGAGCATAGCGGCATTAGATGAGATTTAAAAAAATGTATTAACGTGAACAATGTATCCCTGTCTAGCGACTCATCCCTGTTTTATTATTAAATTACATGGCAACATTTTAAGCTTATATATCTACAAAAATTGTATTTATATAGCTTTGTAAATATTTTGAGGAGACCTTCACTCCCTATTTTCCGAGCCTTCATTTTAAAATCTAATAATTCAGGCCTTGATACTGTTTGAGTTAGTCTCTAAACCCACCTGACTTAAGTCGATCATCTAACACTTGTAGAAGTAGTTTAGTCTTTTATGTTTTAAAAATTTGAGACCCCCTAAATCACCAGCCTCCTTAGAAATAACTAATATTTAAAATGTATTTAGGGTTATTTAAAGTTATCCCTCTACATTCCTGAAAAATTTAATTTTTCTTCTTCCTACTTGTATAACCCTATCCCTCCACCCCACCCTCACCACCCCTTCCCTATTTCTTGTAGTCTCATTTTGAAATTTAAAATGTTTAGACTTCATAGATAATTTGGGTGGTCCCTATCTCTGGTTGACGAATTCCAGTTTTATAACACATACAAATGTAGTTTATCTACTAGTTTCGAAAATCTTAGCCCCCCTCTCCTCCATTTCTATAACTTCCACTTCAAAATCTCAAATCTAAGAATTATTTGGTTATCTGAAGCGGTACTTCTACTAGCATGCAAAATTTAGACTTTCTACCATACTTCATTCTTTTATAAACTCCCATTTTTTATGGACTCCTATTATAAACTTTTATATTTATTTGGAGTGGTATCTTTGCCTATATGCAGAGTTTTAGTTTTTTACCACACTGAGAAGAAGTTGTTTCTAATAGTTTTGTAAGTTTTTAACCACTCAACCCACTTTTTCAACCCCCTTTGAAAAATATTAAATTATAACATTCATTTAGATATCTGGAGTTTTATTTCTACCTGTCTTTCAAATTTTAATTTCTAACATCATCTCAAAAGTTATTTCTAGCTATAGCTTCACTCTCCCCCATTTTCCATAGCTAAAATTTTAAAATTTCACATTTTTTTGTTTATTTAGAGTGGTCCGTAAACCTAAGAATATAAGTTTTCTACTACACAGAGAAGTGGTTGAATATATTAGTTTTTGTAAATGTTGAGCCCGCCCCCTTTCCCTACCATTTCTTCAACTTCCACTTATAAATTTCAAATATTAAGATTTATTTGGTTATTTTGAAAGTTCATTCTACCTACTTGCCAAATTTAAATATTCTCTCACAGCTAAAAGTGGTTTTTATTCCCCCCCAATCCCTCACCCTATTTCTCGGGGTCCCATTTAAAATTTAAAATGTACAGACTTATAGTAATTTGACATGTCTTTTTAACTTTCTTATACATTTCAATTTTATGCCACACTGGGAATTATTTGTTTCTATTAGTTTTGTAAATATTTCAGCTGATTTTTCTAACTATCATTTAGAAATTTCCATTTGTAAGACTTATTTGGTTATTTGGAGTTGTCCTCCTAAGCGACTGTCAAATTTAAGTGTGCTAGCACAAATAAAAGGTTTTTATTCTGTTTATATCTCCTTCCATATGTCCCAGGGTCGCATTTATTAAACAAAAATGTTCATACTTTTATAATTTTTTTATGTAAAGGTTTTTTTTATTTTAAATTTATTACAACCTTACAATATTGAGTTATTTTGTGTCTCAAATACTTGCAAATGTACTATTAAAATTGTCAATATCTGCTTATGTAAATTACCCTTAAAATTATGTTCATGGGATGATTAGTTTATAATGATAAATAATGCCCAGATACGAAATTTAATAAAAATTGTTACAGTGAATTTCGAGATAACTTGTTTTCTTTCTTACCTTTATTAAACTACCCTCAATTATAGAATAAGATATTTAACTCCAAAAACTCTCGGGGAAACCTTATAAAACCATATATACTAAGCTTTAGCCTGATCAGTAAAATGAGGCCGGCTCTAGGCTTATATATAAACACACAGGCAGAAGGCATTGCAAAAAACACCTTTTCAGTTTCAGGGGGTTGACAATTATCAAAATTTGGACGTTTTTTTATGATAAAAGTACTTTTCTTTTCAAGGTGTTGAGAGAAAATAAAAAGTTTATATTTACATAAAGATGAGCCCAAATCATAGTCTTATACGCTTCATTGGTGCAAACACATTTCTATACATTCTTAAAACTACTTTCAAATAAAGGCTCAATGACACTATGAAGTAAAATAATAACTATTTAAGAAGCAAAAAGTAGTAAATATTACATTGGCCACTTATGTAAGTTTTTGAGTTGATACAATCATAATATCCCATTATATGAACATTGTATTTATTTTTAACCTATCAACTATAGTTCTATAGTCTTATGAAGAGTGTTTATTTAGAAACCGGTACATTTTTGAGCTTTTACACACTTAAACAACTAAAGTGTTTTATTGAAACATACCTCCTATCTAAGCCTACTATTTAAAAACCAAAATTGTTAACCTAAATCTTAAGCCAAACAGCTGGTTTTGTTTGTAAAACAATCACAATCATTCAACATTAAAATTACTTATAAACCCTTAAATTATTTCAATGTTTCAAAATTGAACACGCTACAAATATTAATTTTGAGACAAAAGTCGAGATTCATAGAAATATGTAAAAACACAGTTAATTTATTACATTTAATTGGGATCGAAATCAGATTAGGGTCACAAGTAGGGCCTACTCAACTCTCCAAAGTTTACTGAATGAGATGAGATTATTGGTGTAATACGTTCAATATTTTCTGAGCCGGTTTCCCTAAACATTAAATATTCTCCTTTGCAGTCCACAACAAGTGATTGTGGATTCTAACTTTAAGGAGGGGCTTTGTGCAAAATAGCTTGTGGTTTTTGCATTGTTTAAGCCAATGAGGTTATATTATCCTTATTTTCTTCAATTCCTTTTCTAACATTATATTTACAATACCTTCTTTGTGTTGCACACAAGGAAATTGCTCAATAAATGTTTCTCGGATATGTGTGTGAACATATCTGTGGGGGATTTGAGATTCCCTAAGTCATCATGCCCTTTATTAAGATATTATCTCTGAAAAAATTGATAATCATGCCATGACTCCATGTTGGCATCACACTTTGTGAATGTATTCATGCATAGTTTACAGTGAAATTTCCATTCTATCTTGTATGCAAGATAGCCAGCAACATATTTAAAAGATTGAACGGTAAAACAAACAAGTATATAATCTTAATTTGTGATGATAAAAAATGTTAAAATTGTATGTGTATAGTTACATACTCTTTAGCTCCTATTTAAAAACCATTCATTTATTAAAAAAATATGTTAGATAGTAAATAGGAAAGCATTTTGAGATACCTATTTATTTTGTATCTCACACATAAAAATAATATCTATATAGCCAACAATCGGTTTACCCTGAAAGGTGACATCAATACTTTAATGTACTAAACTAGCCTATAGCCGTACTTTATAAACCACAATGTTACATCATAGTTTGTAATAATAAAGGGAAGTGTGTGTTTGTGTGCGATGATAGCCAAATCTACGGCACACAGAGATCTGAAATTTTTAACATAGGTGGTTCGATTGCACCTCAAAGCAGGATTTTTATATTTTCAACTATCTTTTTAATTATGATATTTTAAACAAATTTTTGAAGAAAATATTTTCTGTTTTAGAATTACATTCCAGAGATATGGGCACCATGGAGGGGAGGGATGTTTATATAATTCTTATGCCACAAGGAGTCACGAACAACGTCATGCAGGATTGTTAGTAATTCGTAAAAGAAAGCTTGCTAACTTTTAAGATAAATAGATTGTAGGGTACTCATATATAATATGTTGAATAATTGCTTCAATAAACTGTACATAATTTTATATATATGTATAGGCCCTATATGATTAATTAAAATTTCGAACTGATTTAACTTTGATTAACAGAGATCGAATGATAAGGCAGGATTCACATACAAACTGCCTGCGAGACATAGCTGACCGGCCCGTTTGTCTGCAATATCTTTATATTACTATCCGGCCTGCATCCATAATATACTCAAACAAAATACAATAGTTCCATAACGTTAGTGTTTACTACATAATTTTAAATAACAGAAACCATTAGAACTATTTAAAACTATCCTATATTTTTGTTTTAACTTTAATTACTTAAGTGTGGGAGTGGGGCACCTAGCACCTAGCGATCCCAACGTTGAAGGAGTAAAGCCTTGAAAAGGAGTGCAACATGTCTAACCTAGCAGCTGTGGCTCTGTTCTTTCCTTCTCTGTGGCCTAGGCCTTGGGTATAAGAAATACTGTACAAGCTTAAAGGCACTAAAATTTGGTGGTTTGTTCAACACACCTTTTTCAAAACATTTTCATTCAGAATCATTTTTCAAAGTCTCACAACCGGAAGAGACACCTTTTAAAAAATAGGTGAAATTATTATTTTACCAGGAAAACTGAGAATTACGCTTGAATTTTATTCCAAAGTTGGAGTGGCCACCTTTTATTAGTGGGATACTTTATTACTAGGTACTTTAGTCATATCTTTTCCACTTTATTATATTGAAATATATCACTACAATAATTTAAAACGTTTGTAGGCAGGGTGTGATGCTGGTACTCTCATGTCTGTATGGCATTGACACGTGAGAATGGTTCGCTACTTCGAAACAACCTCCCTGTTTCACTACACCTGGGACCAGGTTGCTCAGGGCTATTGGAAGAGGTACCCCAATCCTGAAAGGTACCTACTACTTATCATACTCACTGGATTGTTGGAGAGTTGTTTAAGAGTTATAATCTTAGGGTTATAGTTTGTAAGGCATGGATTAATATAATATTCTTTTTAAAAATTTAACTTAAACCCTAATTTAAAATATAATTGGATCATCTTCAATAGCTAAGCATATTCTACTAGATTGAAGTTTAGCTTGTCATTTTGGGAAATAACTCTGTAGATTGCATTTTGTATGGCATCTTATCTTAATTCTTATCCAGGCTATACAGTGGAAGATTATTCCTTAGTACACTTGACCAGGATTTGAACCTCAACCTCCCTCATAACCATTGCAAATTGACACCTTAGACCATGTGATCACAGATGTAGTTAAATAAAATATGGTTTTCACTCAGGATTAAATCTTGTAATTTGTGTGAAATATTTGAAAAATGCCATATAATCAAAAGCCACAATAATCTATTTGTATTTTTTGTAATTTATTATTACTAGATTAATCTATACAACAGTGAACATGATCAAATATAAACTAGACACTAGATGTGGGCAAATTTTAGGAGAACTCAAACTAAAATTTAAAACATAGTTTGTTTTGTGTGATAGTACACATGTGCTGTCCGAGGACACAGTGTACCGGGAGATTCGGGGCCACAAGCTATTCACAAAAAGGCTCCTCACCAAGACTAATAGAGTGCCAAAATGGGGTGAGCGCTTTGTCAGTTCCAGTAAAGTCAAAATCGTGGAGGAGTCCATTGTTGACCCAAAAGAAAAGATACTGGTCACTTATACAAGAAACTTGGGATATGCCAAGGTCATGGTGAGCATTTTTTGTCTTTTTATTTCTTTGATATTTGAGACATTCAAAACTAAGGTGCATCGGAAATGTAATGTTTGTGTGTGACAATTGCCCTGTCTTTTCTAAAGAATCATATTACCTCAAACTCTTAAAATAAAATAATGTATATAATAAAAATAATTACAATGTGTAATTTTAGATTTATTAAAATTTTGCAAAGTTGCTTATTAATTAATACTTTCATTTCCCCTTCTAGTTTATATATAGAGGGATACATCTTGGTTTTAAGTGCTTCATGTGTGTTTACATTTAATACATTACAATGCTTATGTAAAATTACACCCTCAAGCCTTTCTTGTTTAAAATCGTTATTTTGACTTCACTAACACCTGGGATATTATTATGATGAACCTCATAAATATAGTCTGCTCTTAACCCTCACTAATGCACACATTAAGGTCCCCAAATAGGATTCAAACAAAATTTCTTGGCGAGTGACCACTGGCCAAGAGCAATTGCTCTAGCATTGATAATAAGCGTCATAAAATCCAACCTTTATTATAGAGTGTGGTGGAAAAAGTGACCTATCGGGTCAGCCCAGACAACCCCAACTGGACTCTTGCAGAACGCTCTGCTTGGATTGACTCGCAAGTGTTTGGTTTCGGGCGGGCAATCCAAGCATTTGGACTGGAGCGGTTTCGTAAGAACTGCCAGAAGATGGTGGGTGGGTTCAACTGTGTGTTGGCGGCCATGTATCCCCAAGCAACAGCAGCAGGGCTGTCATCTCACGGCCCTGGTGGGAATCCAACATCACCTACCAAGAAGGAGACTCTCAAGGATGCTGCCAAGAAAGCCACAGACCTTGCCAAAGCCAAAGCTGGTCCTATATATGCAGCTTGTCAACCCAGTGAGACATAATGTTTACCATCTCATTTTGTCACGTTCATTCGCAGCTTTATTATTTTTAAAGAACAAAAGATTTTCTGAAGTTCTGGTGGTTTTCCTAATGTCTTGTTTAGAAAGTGAATTGGTTGATCGAGGATTTAAAAGAATTACATCACATGAATGGTGGGTTTTTTTCATGTCACACTTGTCTATCATACTTACATCTTTTACATTGCCATTCTTAAACTAGCTTGCTTATCCATTGATATTAAGAATCTATTTATGTATTCTCATAATATTTCTAGATTGTACACTAACAACTACTGCAAGAAGTCGAGTAATACACACCACTTAAATGAACATAAATGTGCATATACACCAATATTCATTCAAATTTGAAGCAGGCTCCCATTTATTCCTAAAGTAAAATTCGTCAAGAATAATTTTATTTCTGATAAACAATATAATGACTGTTTGTGATTTAAATACAAGCTAATAGATTTTAATAACTATATTCTCGAATGTCTTGGGCCAGAAGTAGATCTAATGTTACACTTCAGCATTTTGGGTATTTCATAAGAATGCTATATTAACTATATGGCATAGCAAAAACATCTTCCAGCTCCTGATTGGATTTTAAACCTGACCTGATCTTACCAGCGAATTTAACACCAACATTCACCAATTGAATGATTATTTTCTATATAAGGGTGTGTGAACTTTGAAAACTTTTGACTTTGATTCAAATATTTGTCAACTACAGCTTTATTTTAAAAAATATATTGGATTTGACAATATTGCAAGGCTACTCCAATAATAACATATTTAATCTAATGTTGATTTTTTATGACAAATATGTGTAGTTTTTGCATAATGTGTTATTCTGAATATTTATACATAATATTTAATGTCTTAAATTATATTATTATCCACCATACAGTATTTTTTCCAACATGAAATATTCTTTACAAAATATTAAAACTTCAATTTGGTTTTGAGGATATTTCATATTTTATTTGACTTTGCATCAAATTAAAAAATTGGACTTCGCACACCCCTATTTGGATGTATGATAACATATTTTGCGTTATTATTATTTTTGCAAAACTGTACATTTAGAGAGTTTTCACACCAGGGCTTGTGCCAATACTGGTGGGACACCTGTGTTCAACACTTCTAACCAACCAACAAACTTGGTAGCATTTTAGCTTATTTTTTACTATTTAAAATTGACTTGCGCGATGAGGAAGTTTTGTAATAGTGCTAAACAGGAGGTGGAGGAGAATTAATAAAAAAACATTTATTTGTACCTCCTCTACTATGTGATAGACTGTAGAAAGACTTGTTCTACACACTATTTGATAATCTGAGGTATCCCGAATATCAGAACAACTTTACAGGGGCGTTCCCGTCCATAAGGGTCAGAGGGGCCTAGAGCCACCAACACTTTTTGAACATTAAAAAAAAATTCTAACACATTTTGTAAATAAAACATTAATATGAAGTGGAGCTCCATCCTCTACACAGTGAATTATTCGATTCGTTATAAAGTATTCCAGTCCCAAGAAGATTCATTATTCACTCAAATCGTCACATGAATGTACCAGCGCTTGAGACTCCAATGACTAAATGGAAAAGTTAACATGGGCCAGCCCCTCTCAGATAAGCCCTGTCATCCAGTGGAATTTCTCAAGGTCATTCCACTTTGAGCTAAATAGTAGCTCATTGGGCTGGTTTAAGCGAGCCTGCGCTCCAATTAAGATGGTTTATATTTTTTTTTAGCTTGCATTTAGTATGTGTTGAACAGCCAGTAAGTGGACAGTTCCATGAGAAAGCAGACATGGAACTCAAAAATTAAAAATTAGTTTATAATCAAGTTGATTATATCATTGGATAGCCAAAATACTGTGGTTTTATACTAGAGAAACAATTTAACAAAAATATTGAGTTATAAAAGAGTAAATTATTATCAAACATTAGTCACATTATAGCAAACTCTATTTGAATTAAAGCATTGCCTTTTATGGTAGTAAAAATGGTATTTAAAAGAGTTATAAGTCATTTAAATTGTGATAGAACTTAACATTTAGACTAACTAGATTAGTCGGAAATGGTTTAATAAAAACAAATCAAATCTGGGGTTTTCAAAAGTTTTCCCCATACTCAACGTGTCATTTCGTTACCGATAAAAGGTTAATTGTTGTTCTCTGAGAAGAAATAATTTTTTCAGATAACTTAAAATTTGTATGCAAATATAGATTTTCTCACAGAAAATTAACTGATGTTTTAAAAAAAAGTACAGCGATTTATTAGACCCTTATTTAACACGGCTTATTCATGCCAAATTCTAGGTGAAACACAATGATACCTTGTTTGTCCTCACAGCCAAACACAGTATTATTTATAAAATTAGCCACTCGTAGCTCTTGTATCAAGTAAGGAAATACAATGTTTAGACAAAATTTATAATAAACCTGTAAAAATGAAACTAATTTTCCAAACGTATTTTGGTTGCTCTCTTGGCTGGATGGGTTGTAAGACTTTCTAATATATGGACGATGAATTAAGTACTTGGACATTATCATTAGTCACGTGTGTGCAACACCTCAGTTCAGCTGTTAGCATGTCTGTTTATAGAGCTAAGTGTCCGAGGTTCACTTCCTGGCACAGTTGAAAAATTAATCATTAGTAAATTGGCATCTTTGAGATTGGGTGTTGTCTCGGTTCTAGTTTCAAGTTAGTTTTTTAAGTTGTGTGCTAAAATAGTAAAAAAGTAAATACTAATCTTTTATTTCGCATTAAGTTGAGAGTTCTATTTGAATGTAGTCTCAGAGAAGTGCATGATTGATTATAAAAATGTTTGTGCAATATAATTTGTTAGGTTTACAGATTATTAATTATAAAAGATATGTTATTGATGTCTCCTATTTGAAATGTATCCAAACATTTCACAAAGAGAGGCTTTAAGTTTGTGAAAGGAAAGTAAAATTAATCAAATTATTTTTAGAACATTTTAATGGATGTTACATAGTAACAAAATATATATCTATCTAAAAAATTAAAACCTTAAATTAATTATATGATTAAAATGTGGCTCAGCAAAATTTGTGTTACCAAAGGAATTTTCTTGGCAACCTGAAGAACTGGACTGATTCGGAAGGCCAGGATTCACTCTCAATCAAGCACATGTGGTTGTTGTTTTTTCACCATGAGTTTACCACTATCTCTCTTGACATATATTGGGAATTCCATTTAAATTAATCTTGTGGATAGCCTGATAATCAGTAAAACGTTAAACACAATACATGAGTCTTTTGATGATCATTAATATTTTATAATTTAAAAATTAAACCCTTAAAATTATAACATAACTGGGCTTATAATATTCTTGATTGAAAAGTAAAGGAAAAAATTGTAATTGGAGATTGTTTTGCTATCATAGTAACATAATATGTCTCTTATTATGTATCTTACTCTATGTAAAGGAATTTCTGAGTGAGCATTTAGACTCGCCTGCCATCATTTAAGATTTTATCATAACCTGAATTGGGGACCTCATCAAATAATTAATTCAGCAGGATACAAGGGGGTCATTGTTAACAATAATTAGTACTTAGATCAGGGAAGGCAAATATATGGCACTCATGCCACTGGGTGATACACAAACATGATTTACAACAAAAATAAAAAATAAACACTAAATAAATACAACTTTTCCCATTGTGGTATAATTTTTTTAAATAAATTATATTTCCACAGCCATACAATTCAATCATATCACAATTAACTTTGTGAAGTCAAAAAAATAAACTTAACATAAATATCTTGGATACCAAAATACATCATCATCAACAACTCTTTACAGCCCATGGCTGGGTTGTTTCAGCAAAATACATCTATCTTCCTAATTGCACACTTTCTGTCATCTGCTTCCCCCATCTCTTGGCTTCCCTTTCCATCTTTTTCCTACATACTTCATTTTCATTTATTTCTTTGGCATACTCTCCTTCATCCTAATTACATACCCATACCATCTCAGTCTTGCTTCCTTTACTATCTCATGTACTTCCTGTACCCCCACTCTTTCCAGGATAACTTCATTCCTAATCTTGTTTCTCCTTGTGACAGCTAACATGCTCCTCACAAACTTCATTCCCATAATCTCCATTTCCTAGTCTCTCTTACATTCACTGTCCGTGTTTCTGCAAAATGTGTGACAATGGGGTACAAAGTACACCCTGAACAACACTTTCTTACACTTCAAGGGTACTTCTCTTCTCCAGCGTAAATTTTGTATACACTTATAAAACAACTCTCCCTGCTGTCCTCTTCTCATTAGATATTCTTTACTTCCAACTTTCCCTTCAATCATGCTTCCAAGATATTTTACGTTTGGTACTTTTCTCAGATTTACTCTACCCAACTTTATAGCTTTATTAGGCCTTATCCTCTTCTTTGTCATTACCATACTCCACACTTTGTCATGCTAAATTTCATTCCAAACTCTTTCACTTCCTTGTTCCATTCCTGTTGCTGTTCCTGTACTTCCTCTTTCTTCTCACCCCATACCGTCAAGTCATCAGCAAACAACATGGCTTTCATTCTTTCTTCCCGGAGTTTTCCTTCCACTTTATTACCATTTACACTACCATTATAAATAGTAGTGGTGGGAGGGCACTCTTTTGCTTCAGTCCATTTTTTATTTGGAACCACTTTGTCCTACTCACATTAAAACTACTCTTTCCACTTCAGCTTACTCCATTGCTTTCCAAACTTTATTTCTATCCACATCTATAAATACCATTGCCAAGTCTTTCCCAAATTCTTACCTTCTTTCCATCAGCTGTTGTATGTTAAAAAATACAAGAATATGTTTCAAACTAATATGTAAAAGATTTTGTAAGTTTTTTATTCCAACATGTATATCAATTATCTTTTTTTTCAAGGTTTTTACTTTAAATAATAATAAAAATCGTGTAATACACTCACCTTGACAATTTAATAAATTTTCCTTCTTTAAAAGTTAGGTGTTATTAAAATATTTACTATTTAATTTGAGCTTTTCATAATATTCAACATGTTTTTACTTTTAAATACTCATTAAAAAACATAAATGAGAGGTTGTATTAGACTAGTTCAAAATTCAGCTAGTCCTAAAGTGGCACACTGGTCGGAAAAATTTCGCAGTCTCTGCTTAGATAGTTTATAAGTGTGTAGAAAAAAATTGCAATAGAATAAAACTTAAGTAAATTTGATTCTTGAAACCTATCACAAGTTGTAGGCCCCTATTAGATCAAGAAGTGTATATTTAGAATGGGAAATCACCTTGATAACTATCGGTGAAGGTTCAGGATTATGCATTTAATTGATACATTTAAGTGTTTAACAATGGTGTGCATATGCAAAAAGGTAAATACAAATGCTAGTTCCTTATTTAAAATCTCTGGTCGGTGACCTGACGGTCTAGGGGTAAGGTGTCGGACTTCTGTGCTGGCGGCCAGGGTTCAATCCTCGGTCCCGGCAAAGATTTATCTGATTACCAAACCCTTCCTTTACCTCTGACAAGACATCTTGTGAATGTGGGGAATGCCAGGCCTCCACCGTGGTTCGGATTCCACGTTAAACTGTAGGTCCTCCATTTCATTTCACAATCACCCTACCATTACACATTAGCGTAAGTGCGTATAACCAGAACGGGTAGTAAGACGCGGTGCTAATAATAATAAAATCTGTGCTCTTCAATCTTGTCTTTATTTCAGTTCATCGTTATTATTCAACTTGAGGGTGGTGGAATACATCATAATCACTTTCAATTAACAAACTGATCACTTTAGGGCTACAAGATAGTTTGGTGAACTTTATATTCAGTCTTACACCTTAGCTCAGTCTATTTGTCTCTCAAATGATCCAAAGATCTTAAGATGGACTCGCTGCATGGTAAAAAAATTTATCGTTGGCAAATTGAATTAAGTTAGCTTATAAGTTGTGTTAAATAATCAGGCATTTTTTTAACTCCGCGTCTTACTATTTGTTTGGGTT
Source organism: Timema poppense (assembly GCA_902141375.1). Taxonomy (NCBI): domain Eukaryota; kingdom Metazoa; phylum Arthropoda; class Insecta; order Phasmatodea; family Timematidae; genus Timema; species Timema poppense. The sequence continues at coordinate 18,639 of CABFOV010002582.1, forward strand.
ATACTAATTGCACTAATGTGTTAGGAATTATGAAGGTTTAATTGGGAGGAAGTGCCCCCCATTGGTGTGGAGGGAGATTGGAAAACCATTAAGGAAAAATCGCCTTCAGTGCACTGGACCGAGATTGAACCTAGGTCTTCCTGTCTTTGACAGTCTAGCCTAACACTAGATTAGCACGTTAGACCATGCGGCCACTGAAACTGGTATCGGGTTGTTAAAGTGTAGGTTCTAGTTGATATTAAAATGAACTAGCAGTAAATTAAACACATTTTTTTGTTATAAAATTAGATGGGTCTAGCCCACTTATTCTTAAACATGAATTTATATTTTATTTACAGATCCTGAACCACAAACCTGAGTCATAGAAAACATTATACACAAAAGAGGTTAACTTCCCCACATTAGTATAATCTTTTACTTTGATTATTCTATTTTTATTAATTCTTTAGTCGCTAAAGAAAGTAGAGATAAAATCATCTGCCTATCTCATTGAACCTTAGCTATCATATATGTAATAATGTTTCAAACTAATCATACAAGGGACAATTTTATGGTGCTTTGTCTAGTGGCAACATTTTATAATCTCTCCCCTATGATCAATGTGCAGATAGGTCATCTAATATTTTTGTTAACACTTTTTCCTATCTGTTCTTTATCGTAAACTGTTACGTAACTTTGAATACTTATGTCCTTATTAGCTAGTCTAAACTGTCCACTTTTTATCATTTAATAATAAACATGTAATAAAGAGACTGAATTATATATTTTTTTAAACATGCCATTTAGATGATTATTAACTTCACTATTGTTTAATATTGTGTCAAGCAGGGTCCACAGAATTTTTGCGAAGCTATCTAGCATAAAAAAGACAATTCCAATAATAATTATATTTGTAACTGTTAAGCTAAGACTTTATTATGATTGCTGTATTATAATGTTGCTTGAAAGTAACACACCTGTTCTTAAAAGGGGTAATGTGAGTATTAGTGACTTTATTTTCAGTCACTTATTATTAACAGGTTTGAATAATTTCTTGTTTGTCTATAAAAAAATGATTACTACTTGGATGAAATTTTGAAACGTAAGTAAAAGGTAAGTTCCATGGCAAGTGATAAAAGCCATGTCAAAAGATGTCGGCCTTTGCATTAGTAAGTTGTTTGTAATCTTTTACATGTGTGCTGATAATTTATTGGAGATTGTTATATGAATTTAATGGTTAGCATTTATTAGTTTTTTTTAGTCTGAATGACTTAGCTAAGATTTATGACTCTCTTTACAGCTTTGTAAATATTGTATGTTGATAGTGAATCCAATATTAACTGTTTTAATAATATCTTTAATTAATGTTTGGTTTTAGAAATGTAATTGTTTATAATTCTCATTTAATTTGGTGGAAGGACATTTTATTGCTTTAAAATAACCTAAAATAGCACATGTAATAAAAACTTATCCAAGAAAACAAGGCTGCTGTTGTTCTCTGGTTAACAATTCATGTATTTTATAGAGAAAAAAAATCTGTCAAAGTCTCTTTTTCTTGTTAATTTATTGTAATAGTAAAAGTAACAGGGTATATTTATTGATCTTATTAGATCTCTAAAAAAAACCTCTTCGTGTTTTGAGAAACATCTTGTTATTTATAGAACAAGGTAAAGGAACGTGAGATGGGAACAAATAAAAGTAACAGACACTATATGGCCTTTACATTGAAAGGGGAACACAGTTGACACTTTACACTGCTACTACTGGACAAAAAGACAATGGCTACCGCTTGAAGAAAACTGGCTCCCTCTTCAGGAAAGATTTAGAAACATGCAATACAATTTTCTATATATTAGGGAGAAAAAAAGGTTGCCTGACACATTTCACTCTACCTCCTGAAGAGTTCCAATAGAATAAAATTTAGTTTGAGGGATTGGGTGGAAATGATTGGTAATCTTCAAGAGAGAGTCATTATTTTTATGCCCAGTGGTAGCATTGTGAAGTGTGTTCCTATTTCCATAGTGTTCATATTTTGTTTGGTCCTCTAATTTGTTCCTATTCTTACATTAATCTTATAAGTTGTGCCTCACTGTTCAGTCGGCCCTTGTATCTTTCCTCCGCACTTGCACAAGCTGCGCTAACCACCCTCCCTATTGCATGAGACCCACAGTCAATGTTCTCTGAGCCGTCTGTGACGCTTTCCCCATTGTAGTCAGCTCCAAGGCCATTATCGCTCACGTTTTCCCGCACCAATGGGAAGCTCCCTTTTCTCTCATTGGACAAGTTCAGGCAGCAGCGGAGGGTATATAACACGGTGAGCTCTGGAGCAGATTCAGTGGTGAACCACCTATTCGAAAGAGCTAATAAATTGTTGTGTTTTAAAGAGCAATTTTGTCTTGACTCCCTCTACTTTCACCATTCCTACCTCCCACCGCGACCCCTTGCCGGGACTCTTTCCTACCTTCCACCGCGACTCACATTGCCGGAACACCGCCCACCGCGATACCCATGTTGCTGGGACTCCCTCCTTATACCTCTCCACTTTCCCCATCTGCCTGTCCTCGTCACCGGCAATTTCACAGGATGGTCGACACTCACCGCTACGGCAAAGCCCACCGACAAAAGACCCTGAAGAAAACATCACCAGGAGACTGCACTCCAAATAGATGCAACCAGCACCACCCGAAATCGCAGTTAGGGATGACAAAGTGAATTAGTGTTTTACTACTTTTGAATAGTCCAAGTGTCGGACTTGATTTATATTAGAAAGGAGGGCTGTGGAGTTTGTACACCTAGCCTTCGACTGATTCTACTCCCAGACTATGACTTCAACTCCGACTCCTTCAGAAATGGCTAATTTATATTAGTTAGCAATAACAAATTCAATGCAGAAAAAGTTTCAATACAGATTACTTCATGGGAAGCTTCTTTGGGATTGTGAATTTATATTTAAATAAATTTGTCAATCAAAATTACAAGCCCTAAAAATAAAAAAAAGTATAAAATAAAAATTATATATTTACCATGTATTTTTATAATATTATAAATTTTTATTTTGAAGCTGGAGCTTGTACATTTTTACCGACTCCACCCAAAATTGTTTCAGACTCCACAGTCCTTTGAGTAAGAACTGGTTTCTGTTCAGTGTAGCGGTATAGTACAATCTTGAAGTTTCGCTTTACATTAGATTGTTACAAAATTCCTTGTTTGGGTTATAAAAAAAAATATTATTTTTATTTTTCTCCAATATATAATTATTAACACTCATTTAACACAAAAACTTAATAACCTTGTTTTGGGTGGGGTGGGGGGGGGTCTGTTTGAGAATCTTACCCCGTACAATGTCACATTGGTCTTCTAGAGGAGCCGTAAAATATGAGAATATTTAGCATGGATTAAGTTTAGGATTTTCCGCCAGTGGTTTCACTAGTAGATAGCCGGAGTTCCATCTTTGATAAGACACTTTTCGCCACAGCTGGAGAGTACCTGGTGCTCACTGGTTACGGTCAACAAAGTCAATAATACCAGATTAGCTAAGTTAATAAAAGGGATACATGAAAATAGAGCAATTAACATTTGTAGAAAAATAGGACTCAAGTTAAAATTGTTAGAAACTTGAGTCAAATAGCCAAGGTAAATAAAATCTTAATATTCAAGTAAGTTAGTAAATATATTTCAGATTTGGATCTGATGAAATTTATTTCAAAATTCAAATCTTAAAATAAAACATCTAACTCTACTAACTCTTAATAGAAATTAGCATTGATTTGTTATCAACAATTAATTCATAACATTTTGGTTAAGCTATGTAGTCTTTTATAAATTTATTTTAATGCTATGAATTGAACATAGAAATTTATGAGTTTGGTAGCTTTAATATGTTATTAAACACGGGTTTATGATCTTAATGTTAGATATTGAACCAATTTTTTTTATATGTTTAAACTTTCCCTGATATTAAATATGAAACATCTTCACTATAAAATATTTGATTTATATTGATTTAATGATTTTGAATTTTTTTTTTAAGCTATGGGCAGTGATGACTCGTGAATAAACCTTAACCTCTAAAACCTCTAAAAAAATTGTCAAATTAAGTAGACACCAGCTTATACCAACCATACAGGATTCGTTTTAGTTTTATTTAACATTGTTTAAATAAAGTCAGAAATGAAGTTAACTACACCAATGGTCTGAACATCTTGCATTTATTAAATGCTGTTGTTCAATAATACATTTCTAAGGCTTTTGCCATCTTGAGTTACTTTTTATATATATATATATATATATATATATGGATTGTTCTTAGTAAATTGCTTGTGTAAAAATATTGAGAGATTACATTGTAGTTAAGATAATGTATCTATGGTCAATTTATATGAACTTCACATTTTTAACCAAGCCATAAAGTTACTAGCAAATATTACATACTGATACAAAAGCAGAGTTATCTAATTTGTGGTGTGAGGTTTCACTGGTGTCTTAAGTTCTTTTCTTGGCTTTGATGTTAATAAAATTATATATCTACCCGCCTCGGTGGCGTAGTTGGCTAACACACTTGTCGTGTTGAGCTCGACTGCTGAGGACAGGGAGATCGAGGTTCGAATCTCGGATCGGGTGACCTGGGGGTGGTTTTTACTAAATAGTTTTCCACTCTCCCTCCACGCAAATGCGGGTTCTCTTCCTCTAACTCCACCTTCCCAATTCCTAATCCATTAGAGTAATTAGTTCTTAAAGCATATAACCTGCACGGGTAGTAAGACACGGTGCTTAATATTAATTAAATTATAAAATAAAATAACTTAATTACTTCGAAATTATTTATTGATTTCTTACTACCATAACAAAGCCATTAATTTCTTTTCTTGTGAAGTATCTACCCAAAATAATTATGTAATTTCTAAAAAAAATGTATTCGCACGTGTAAAAATTTTCATAAAAGTCAACCATTTCTAAAACATTTCAACTATTGTGTACTCCTTCTCTGTAAAAATAAAAACGATAATATTATGCAATGTAATATATAATATAAATTAAAATTATGAAATATACCACTAGCCCAACTTTGAACCTCGACTGCCTATGATAGTGTTTCCCATACATTTTTGATCAGGATCCTAAATATAATCTTTTACAATCCTGGTGGCCTGAAAGTACAGCACAATGTTTTCAGACATGTCGGGAGTCGAACCCTTATCCTATATCTCAACAAGCACACATAATACTGACACCAACATGGTTTCAGACATTTAATAAATTCTTCTTTAGACTTAAAGAAACCAATTTTATTTTAGAAGATCTTTTTTAAATTAAGATTTTAATTCACTTTTGAGAATTGGTATAACAATTATTGCAAGTAAGTTAAGAAGTGGGACTTTACATCCTGTATTATTAATATTCTATTTTCTTGAAAACTCTTAACACATTTAAACTCTAGTTTTTTTCTTCACAATTATATCTAAACAGTTTATTTTTCTTTTTTGAATAGTGTTTAACTATGTGTTGGGGTTGAATGCATAATATGTACTAATTAAGCTAATATGTTACTAATGAGAAAGTTTGAATTTAGAGGGATTGTACCCGCATGTCCATGAAAGGAGAGTGGAAGGAAAACCACCTTCAGTATATATGACCAAGATTCAAACCCCAATCTCCCCATTATATGTAGTTGTTATGTAATAGTTTTTCCAACCTATATTATTCCAGATTAACACATATTATATTTAATTTTCATTTGCTTTATTTCATACTAACACACAGGGGCAACCTGAGGTAAATTTTGTTCCCGGTGGGATTGCTTTTTGGCGCCCCCTCATATAAGGGGGGATAAATAGGATAATATGAAGAAAATCCCCTAAACTAACAGCTATAAGCCTAATGTAGTCTGGGCATATTAGGAAGAAAAAATAACAAGCAAGGACCATTCCAAATAGCATCTAGGTTATCCAAAATTTCAAAAATACTCTGGGTGAGCACCACTTCAAATAGACTCTAGAAAACTAAATTATATAAAAAAATATCTGGTGGGCACTTCTTAAAATAGCTTTTAGAGTTATCTAATTTTAAAAAAATTTCCAAAGGAGGAATACTCCAAATATCCTCTAGAAATATACAAATTTCAAATATTTTGTGGGGAACACTATTTTAAATAGCTGTTAAACGAATATGATTTTCAAAAATTCTTTAAACAAAGACCAATTAAATAGCTCCCAGGAGTATCCAATTTTCTAACCTTAACTGGGGAGAGGAGGGTAGAAAGTCCAGAATTTTTTTTTTTGCGCCTCCTTCCCTCTCCCACACAAATAAAGTTCCATCTTTATTGTATAAAATAGCAATGTTCTTGAATCTTAGGTTTTAATAGTAAGTCTTAACATCATGTCATAAACTTACGTAACACCCCTTCCCCCAATTAAGTATTCCCTACACCCATGCCAAACCTAACATAATCTAGCTGTAACATGAAAATAATCTGAAGTGAACTTCCATAAATGGCTATCATAAAATACTATAAACATTTCACTACAAAAATTGTTAGGATTACAAAGAAAACATGTTTTGTAGACAATGTTAATCTCTTTAATTTTGATTTAGGAATTAATTTCAAAATACCGTTTCAAGGTGCCATTTTTTTAAGATGACAGATGTAAATTAACTTTTAAAGAATGACATATCCATTATTATTGGCTATGTCAAATTTCATGTTAGAATCAAAAATTAAATGAGTGTTATGCTTATCATCTTCACTATTATGCCCAGGTTATGTTAGGTATGGGAATTACTTTCATATCATTCCAAAGTTATATTAGGTTATGTTGGTGCTCTGTTTGGCGCCCCCTCAAGCTGACGCCGCCCTGTTCGTCCGGCCCTTAAGCCGCCCCAGCTAAAAGAATTATCCAACATTACCCTAGGTAACCACGCAATGGATTACTTGGTTACCCCTGGCATTGCTTTTCTTGGCCCCAAACAGAAAAAAAACTTCATTTTATTTACTCCAACCCACTCTAACCCAAATTTTGAATTTCCTGCTTTAAGGGGTATGTTTGTGCACAGAGGCTACTAATTTTAAAATTTCATATCTGCTTGGAATAGATGTCACACAACGCTCATGACAGACACACAAACTCTTCATGTTACTGATGTAGATTAATTCAGTTTGATTTGACTTACTTTCAATTAGGAACATTTTGTTTCTTAGTTACGATGGTTGTCTTTTGGTAACATTTCTTTAACGTGTACACAAGGGGAACTCCTAATCTTTAGTTCTTTCTCTCTTTGTTAGTAGCATACCTTCCCCTTTCTTTTGTATCTACTCTTTGTGCTCATGTGTATTTTTGATGACCCAACATGATGGAAAGTTACTGGGTCTTCATTATGTGCTAGAAGAAAGATCTGGTTGAGAAAATAGAGACTTTTGCAGGCTTAATTGCCCCTTCTCTTGCAAGATCTCACAATATACAGACATGTGTGTAGTGAGCACTGTTCCCGAATTGTGTAACATGTAATATCTGTAAATATTTCAAAATATTTGGTTTTAATAATCAATAAATAATCTCTTGAGCAGTTTAGATTTAAACAAAAGTTTTCCATTGTTATTTTTATCTTAACTAACAGACCTACAATGGCAGTGGGCGTGGAAAACATGTGAACAGGCTTGAGAGCATGTAACTGAATCGGGCTCTTACTCATAATTAGATCTACGCGTTATTAATAAATGTGTTTAACTAAAGAATGTTTAGTATCCATTTAACAAAATAATGAGAAATAATTAGAGATGATATTCCTATCTGAATAAGTAGTGAGAAATTTTTGGTACTCCACAATATTTACTACAATTCATGAGCTAGACAACATATATTGATATTAAAAATGGGCATTAATTCTTTCAAAACTTCATTGTTCTGAAGTAATAAATTTTTGCCCACAACTTGGGATAGTTTAATTTCTCTGTTAAAAAAAATATATTACCAATATTTGCTCAACTGGGGCATTTTCACATAAATATATTAAAGTAGATTTTTAATTTTACCAAACACTTAAGTCTATTGCCCGAGTAACCCCTCATACCAGCAATTTTCAACCATGTTAAACTCCCTGAACACTGAACAAGGCACTAAAATTGTGAAAGCCCACCATCAGTTTCTTAAGGAGAGATTATATCATCAAAATAGCGAGTAATAATATTGTTTTTAAGTTAAATAGCTATAATTCTCATATATATATTTTTTTAAAATTTGTTTTAGATTTAAAAAGATTTAATTTTATCCCTCAATTTTTTTTTTCTTCTTAAAAAAACTTCTCCCAAACTCCTGTGGCACACCTATGTAATGTGCTGCGATTCACTGTTTGAAAAATGTTGTCTTAGATTATTCAATCACTGAAGCTGTTATCGGGACAATTAACAAAAGTTAAGAAATAACACTTTTTAAAACATGAAAAAAAGCTGTGTGAATAAAGTGCAAGACAAAAATGGTTTCAAAATTATTATTTTTTTGTATTATTAAAATAATCACTTATAAATATTCATGCCATAAACTTGGGTAAGCAACTGGCTAACAATTCCAAATAGATAGCAAATGAGAAAGGTGTGTGGGACACAAAACAAGTCATACAAACAGCAAGGCATTTTTTATTAAAATATTAATTTATGACAACATTGAATATGCTCGTTAATACTAACTTTATTTTACTTTTTATTTTATAAACTGATACAAAATGTATATAGCGCCAGCATAGGAACTGAAATGGTATAAAAATATATATTAATAGTCCATGTTCTTATGATAGTGTTTCTACTATATTATAATAATAATAATAATAATAGTTTACATTCTCAAAAAGAATATAAAGACATACCTTTCGTAATTTTATGTGTGTCATTCATTTTAATATTTTTCAAATTATTAAATAAAGTGATGTGAAGAGAGAAAAGGGTAATTGAGGATTTAAAATTAACTTTTAGTTACTTTATATATATATATTTTTTTTCATTTACTTTATTTTTGTTTGGTTTCAAAATATTGTCTAATGTGCTATGTTATAGAGCTCATTATATTCATGCCTTAATTAGTTGTTGACATAACAGCTATGAAATCTTTTTCTAAATATGGTAAAATAAACATTAATGGTAGACACTCTAAGTTCTCTTTTGAGACAGATCTCATCAAGCTGTATTGAGTTATCTAAGGTTTATTTTTTCTAACATTATATACAGCTCCTAAATGGTGTGTTTAGTGATAACGTAACAGATAAGATGTATTCAACGAGGGTCAAACATAGGTTCATCCCTAATTTCACCAAAAACTTCTTGTTTCAATGGCCTGCTTTTCTTATTTATCACTTTAGGAGTTGATCTTATTAGACGCTGTTGACCTGGGACCAATGATTTAACAAGATGGTTCTGAGGTGAACTTCTCATAAACCGCTTCAAACGTTGCCTTCCTCCTATTGGTAATATTCGGGTCGATAGGCTTTTAGGTCGATCTCTTAAATATCGTTTCAAAAGCTGTCTGTTTTCAGGTGGGGATGTCATGGTTGATGTATTCCTCTGCTGCTCGGTCAAAGACTGCTTTAAACACCGGTTCTCTCTTTGTGGCAATGCTCTTTGATCCGGTAGATTTTTAGATAGACCAACCAATGATCGCTTCAAACGTCGTCTTCCTCCTGGTGGTAATATTCTGGTTGATAGTTTCCTATGTCGACCGCTCAAAGATCGTCTCAAAAGCTGTCTATTTTCTGGTAGTGATGTCATATTCGATATAGTACTATTTTCACCAATCAAAGAGCGCTTTAAACGTCGCCTGCCTCCGGCCGGGAATCCCCTATTCACTATTTGCCTCTCTTGACCAATCAAAGATCTCCTCAAAAGTTGTCTGGTTTCTATTGGCATTATTCGACTAGATATGTTTTTCTGCTCACCAATCAAAGCTCTCTTTAAACGTCGTCTGACTTCTTTACCTGGCAACATTCTATTTGACAGTGGTTTATCTCGACCCTTCAAATACCGCTTTAAAAGTTGTCTTTTTTCTAGTGGAGGTATTTGGTTTGATGTGTTTTGATGACCAATCAAAGGTTGTTCCAAATGTTGACTTCCATTTTGAGAGGACAACATTGATATGCTATTGTCTTGATCTTTAGCGAGTGATCGCCGTAAACGTCTCCCCCCGTGCCCTGCTTTTCTCACTGACCACTCTCGTCTCTGAAACACAGGGTTGGGCAGGGACTGAATGTCAAATAATTCACCTTCTGCTAAACTCCCAGGAGGATGATATTGGAAATCACCAAACTCTTCTTTGGGGAAGTAGTAAGTATGCCAATCCTCACGCCGGTGGCCATAAACAGGATGGAAAAGGTCTCTGGTTACTTTGTTGTAGTTGTTTTCATACACCAAGTTGTTTAATCTAGGTTTATTGTTGTCTTTTAATATGTTCTTGGTTTCTTTTCGAGTTTTGCCACTGTGATTATCTGAGTGCTGCTCAATTTCTTGATTTTTATTTTGGTTCAAAAACTTTCTTGCAAGTTGATGTGGGTTAAATCCGTTGAACCAAGATTTGGATTGAAAATTCTTATCTTTATTACTGTGGCATAGTCCCCAATTCCAAACTCTGAGAGCTGTAAAATGAAAACGTTTTCTAACACTTAAAATGTAAAGCAGAAATAGTATCACATAGAAATAGTTACAATAGAAATCAGCAGAACTATGACAAAGATAGAGTAACAATCAAAATTGAAAGTATAGACACAATACGGTAGAACAAGAAAGCAGAATTAGGGCAAAGAGGCTGTTACAAGGACATATAGTGCCCTTAAGATTTTTGTCTACAATTGCTGTGTTTGTATAGCACAGCTAAGTGCTGGGTTTGTGACTTACAGAGTCTTTGTTCAGCGATGTCTGCTAGCATGGAGCACAAGTTGTCATATGTCAAGACTCTGTCCACACAGACTGGGGAGCTGTACTGTAGACATATGGAGGAGAGGTAGGTACAGTCAGGGGTGTTCAGCGACATAAAGGAGCCTCGTACCATTCCTGGGGACAAAACATCCTCTAATGACCCTGGTTGCACTCCTAAGCTAGAGTAGATATCTCCAACGTGTCAGTCATCACAGTTGAGTATAGGTCCAAGGGATATAAGCTTCATTCATAATGTCTTCATGATTGTCCTTTTGAAAAGGCTGACTAGGGGTCTAGAAGATATGCGTTTGTTTCCGGCTACGGACTAAAATAATTAGGTATTTATCAATAATTGTCTTAATTTCTATATGCTACAATTCCTAGAGTTAGTGTTGAGAGTTTACTGCTAAGAGTTGATGTTGTAGGTTAAGTTGGTTCATTTTATGTGTGTACTAGTATGAATTTGTTTATGGTAATATCCCAGGTTGTGAATGCTTTCAAAGTTTATCATTATTAAAACTACTGGTAGATTTAAAACTCCAAACATATCATTAGATAGATGTAAAGAAAATAATAGATTAAAAATGTTAATATTTTAATCACTTTCCGAAAAAAACTAAATATCAACTCACATACAAAAATAATTGATCATTTTCCAAAAAAACTAAATGTTAACTCATATAAAAAGATATATTTGCAATATTCTTGAAATAAATTATAATCACACTGATGGTCACATATTCTAAAGCATCTGATTTACAATGGACTGGTTTGCCGGTGGCAAATAGCTCAAGAATTAAATCTTTGCCGGGGACACTTGGTGCGCCTTGCCACATGTAATTTATAACTAAGGTCCCCCCCCCACCCCCGATCCCATCTCCATGCTAATGAAGATATATTTCCTTTCAAGCTGCCCTCTCAATCCCCACCCATTAGATTAAGTCATTAATCACTCTGTGGTTTATTGCTCGAAAATTAACTAAAAAATCAATAAATTTTGTAAATATATTAAAGTGTCAGTCCTAATTTTGGGTAAAAATAATTTACTAGTTGCTAAATTAAAGTGACAAAATGGCTAACTATACTGAATACACTGTTAAGATGAATAACGTGGAACTAACAAACATGGATTAGACTCACCATTTGAAAATATGAACATATAGACCATGAGTATATAATTTAAACCCATATTAACATTTCTAAGAGCCCATAGATGTCCTTCCCCAAGTTAAAGCTTGACCTGGACGGACAACCTGACAAAGCTTTCACAAAGTAAATGCTATTGAAAACGAATGAAGTAAAATAAAGAATCTTTGTTGATACTGCCCACTTTAATAGACTCATAAAGTTGCTTGATTAAAAACAATAGTTTCATTATGCCATTGTAATAGGAATCTTATTAAGAAACTCTTCTTTACGAATCTTTTGTTTAAGGCTCATTAATAATCAGTAGGCTAACATCACATTTTATGACCACCATAAAATAATTTAGGTATCTTATGAAATTCACACTCAAGGCCAAACAAAATGGTTTTGACAATCATAAGTGTTTTATTATTTTATCAGGTTATGTATCTATAAATTTAGCCACGCTTGGTATTTCCTGATAATGGTGCTTTCTGATATAAAATCTTAAGCACCTCCAACCAATGGCAGAGCATTTTTGACCAGACAGAAATCAACTATAGTGACACTTGTGATAATTATCTATCCTGATTAAACAAGGTGGAAATGTTGACTTTACGAATATGTACCAGTATTTGTATGGCGAGCGGATGAGAAACTACATTGGCACCTCCCCACCCCCACCACCAGTTTTCAATGCACTTGAACTCTCAACCTCTCAGGTCAGAGTCTAGTGTGGTAGTGCTGAACTAACTTGGTTGTTAATGTGTGCCAGTGACTAGTGCGGAGAACTGACCCTTTAGGCCTGCTCGCTTGGGGGTCGAGCGTAAAAGCACCCCTGCATTGCAGGGGATAGGGAAGATATTAATTTCATGTAAATTTTCGCTTAAGTTATTGTAAATATTAACTTTATCAATAAATTACTTTTAGATTAAATGGGGACAGTAATATTTTTAAAATGAATTACATACAAAAGATAAAAGTAACTATTTTGTAACATCAATTGCAGCATGGAAATTGTTACCTTTGATAAAATGCATGTGTAGGTTGGTGTTCTTACTATCATAGGCAGCAAAGTCTTTTCAGAAGCCACAGCATATGCCACTACTAATAATATTAGCCTTTTCTGTCATCATTTTTCTGCTCTTCTTATCTTCATTTGTTTCCCAGAATACAGGTTTATTAAAGAGCTGTTTTTCGAAAACAGTATTCTTATGAAAACTACAAAGGGGTTTGGAGTCAAGTTAAAGTATGATTAGTTAGAAGTTTTTTGAAAAAGTTGTCTATTAAACATGTTTTTTAGGGGATTTTTAAAATAATTTTCTTTGAGCCAAGGTTAGGTGTCCTTTTTATATTTCTAATGTTAGTGACTAGTTTAAAAAATGTTAAACCCAAGTCCACAATTAATATTTAAAAAACCTTCAAAATAGCTTATAACGGTATAGGCTATATAGCTCAAAAAATGTCTTGCTTCTGGCAGTTGGGGGATGTGCAAGGGTTGGGTAAATCATAAATCTCCATCCCTGCCATATACCTTAATTATGTTGGTAAGTGGAGTGTTAGAAAAAGAATGAAAGGAAGTTTCCTAAGTTTATCAAACAAATTAAAAGATATGCCCCAACATGATAAATGCATCGTTATTGAGACGCAATAAAAGCAAAAGGGTAGAAAATACAAATGCAGATATTTTAAACATTGGAAGGAATTAAAAATATTTGAGATTTGATCAATTTTCTAGTTATCTTTTTAAATTAAAAAGAAAAAAGAAGCTAGTGAAACTAAAAAATGGGTGTATATTGATAAACCCTTATTGGTTCTATGTTCCATTTAGAGGATGGATTAGCATGGTATATTGTCCCTATGGTAAAGCATATGTCATCTATCATATTAATTTTATATGTAGCATTAACTCAGCCTATAGCCAACTGTACGATCTTAATACCACTTGTATTATAATTTAATTTCCCGAGCAATTACCTAATCTCTTATTGGTAGATTAATCTAAAATTAATATCCTGGGCCTCTGATTCTAGTAACAATTTCGTCCATTAATTTATTATTATATTATTATTATTATTATTGGCATCATGTCTTACTACCCGTTAGGTTTATATGCACAATTTCTTATGAAATATTGATCAATATTGTCAAAGCTTTACACTTAAACTTTAATCTTTGCCTTTAATCTTAATTCTACACTCAGAATCTAAATTTAAGTTACAGTAACACCCCCCACCTCCATAAAAAAAATCTTTAGTCTGGAACTCTTTGGGGTCTAGAGTTAATTTTTAAGTGTTGCAATTAATGAATTTGAATATAATTGTGTACTTAGGTGTTAATATCACCAACAATGAAATAAGTGCCTATTAAAAAGTATCCTGCCAGGCAAAATACAATCCATCTCAGCTTCGTGTGCTAACACTTGAGAATAGAGAGTTGGCTTCTCTACATTAACTGCGTTTTGTTGTGATCCAGAACTTAAGAACAGATCTACTTTTGCTGGACATCTTTAAAGGGTGTAGGTTTCTAGCGGATAGTGCCACTCGTAATGGACAGTGAAAATCCACACTATTATGATGTTTCATCTTAATTACATTCATAGTAGAGAAACCAGTCACGCAAAGGTAGGTCAAGGCAAATGGTAAAAAAGTTTTCATTGCAATTTCACAAAGATTTGGGAATTCTTTTTTCACTTTTACCAAGAAGAAAGCAAATGAAGTTGCACTTTCGAATTAATTTTTCGATTATTCATTAGCAGCTAGGTCAATCAGGTGATCTTCTATGTTTACAGGCATTTCGTCATTCCATGTCATCAATGGATTTTGAATCCAGTACCTTTTATGGATCCTCCTCTTCTGGGAAGTAGAAATCAAACTGCTCTGCTAAGTTTGTCAAATGATGAAAAATGACATTGTGCAAATATGTTATGTCAAGATACTCACCTCCTTCGCTAATAGTATCAATCAAATGGTGAAACATATCTATCTTGTCGGCAATTGTAAAACACAAGGACATTATTACTTGCATAGACGTGTTAAGTTAATTTAAAATGGAAAATATATCTGTTAAATAGACCAGTCTAGCTATCCAATAATTGTTTTAAAAAGGTTCTGGCCATATAGTTTTTTAGAAATTAAGCAAGCTCATTTCTCAGCTCAAACACACTTGACAGTACTTTACCCCTTGACAACAAACGTACATTGGCATTCAACAGTAGCTGTTTATAGTCACCCCCATACCTTGGCATAGTGCTGCAAACAATATCAAATTTAAAACTTTTGCGTGGTTTACAGTTATTACCACTTCACTGAGAAGGTTGTTCATTTCTGTTGATTTCTTTTGTGGCGAGACTTTCTCTGTGAATAAAACAGTGTGCATTCAGGTGCCAACGCCTTAATCTGGAAACTTCGGAATGTCCCCCTGTCATTGCTGCAGCACCAACAGTACATACGTCTAAACAAAACTTAAAATCCAATCCACATTTACCGACAATATGGTCTCTTAATGTCTTGAAAAGTTCAGAGCTAGTTGTGTTTGTTGGCAGTGAAGTGGAAAAAAAAATCCTCCTTCAATTCACCTTCATACTCATAATCCAAATACCCCACCAAAATGGTCAAATTAGCCACATTTGTGGATTAATCAAGCTGCGAAAAAAGTACTTTTCAAAGTTAATCTGTTCATCCATATCGTCAGCAAGATCATGAAATCATTGAACTATAGTATCATTTGAGAGTGGAACCTAAGCAACTTTCTTCATTGTCGTCTCACCTAATATATAAAAGCAGACATCATTAATACAACCCTTAAAAGGTTTTTGCATATTGTGTATGGTTTTATTGCCCTAGCAATCTGAAGGGTGACTTTATATGTTGCACACACAGCATTACTGTTTGTGTGTGATGCATTAAATACATTTTTTCTTTTTGGTTTTAAAATCAACACACTTTCTGTGAAAAATCTCTTTCACATATTTGTGTTTGGTATTTAAATGCTTTTCAACTTCTAGGGCTTCATTGTATCATTAGACAAAACATATCCACAAATAATGCATTAAGGTTTTGGTGTACCATCTCCACCTTCATCCAACTGAATTGAATATAGGAGGGATAATATTTATGAGTAAAAAGCAATTTATTTTGGACAATGGTGTGGTTATTTTTTCTTCGGTTTTCAATGGTTCCACCAGATCATCACCTAAGTCGGAAGAATCAGAAACAATTAGATTCTCTGAATTTTGATTGAATGATTGTTATTCAAACAGAACATGTTGTATTTTAAAACTGTTTGTAACATGACATAGAGCTTTTAAATTGATTTAACTTGTAATAAGAAAACATTTTGTCTTGGTTGCTGGACACAGACCAACACCAGTCTACGATTTGAGTAGCACTGATCTACACTACAGATATGATTATGATCTTAAAAATATATCCTTACATCGCTAGGAAGAATGATGCAGCTCGCAGTTGCAGAGCTGTGAATTTATCAAGGAGAATATTATATTCTTGTAATCAATCGGACAATCAATTATTTATATTTTGGGCATACCTAATGTCTTGAAAAAACTCAACATAAGTTATCTACAAAATAAGCTGAACAGTGATTGAGTTTCAGTGCTGATGACATTCATTACTGGCCATATTTAACATCCAAAAAGGGATATTATTTTGTATTTCCAGAGTGATGTCATCAAAGCAGGACAATATATTATCTTAACGAGGGGTATTGTCTCACAAGCAAGGATTTGATCCTTCTGATTTGATCATTAAAATAATAGCTTTATGAAACACATTTAATGTCAGGGGGAATGGCTATTGAAACATAAACACTATTTATTATGAAGAAGGACGTTATGAATGTCAAAGATTGTATTTTATTATTACGAGTATTTTAAAGTGCACTTTATGAGCCACCTGATATCAGCACATAACTCAAACCATCTTATCTCCAGGTCAAACATATTACCCAGTCTTCCAGCCTTCATTTCATCACGGTGGGAGGGGAATCTCCAATTTTCTCAATGATAGATTTTTGGCTATACTGGAAATCAAATCCATGGCCCTTAGTTCACTAGGCAGATGTGCCAACAACTGAGTTGAAGTGCCATACTCTTCTTTAAATTATTTAAAATTATGCTTAATAAGTTGTCATATTTTGATAGCTGTGTGTATTTTTTAAATCAAATTTTCATAGGAAGATGAATTGAAGAAATCCAGCATAAGCATCCTCTAATGTCAGAGGATCAAACTGGATGGCCAGCCCTAGAATAAATGATAAATGACAAGTATAAAGTCTGAAGCATTGTCTTCCAGCTCTTCTAGTCCCTATAAATGTTTATTGTGCAATATATGGATATGACACATCCTAATTTAAAGCAAAGGTTTTTTTTCAATAAATATTTTTTTTAGCATAATGTCTTACTACTTGTTCAGGTTATATGCATACATACTAATTACACTAATAAGTTAGGTATGAGAAAGGTTAAATCTAGAGGAAGTGTACCATAATTCATATGGAGGACGAGTGGAAAACCATTTTAGAAAAATCACCCTCAGTACACCTGATTGGGATTCAAACCCCAATCTCCCTGTCATCGGCAGTCTAGTCTAACATGACAGTGACACCTTAGACAATGCGGCCACCGAAGCGGGTGAATAAATGGTGTATTATTCAAATATGTGTTATTTTCTTACTAACATTTTGGCTATCACAGCTGATCATAAAAAGATCTTCTAAAGAATATCAGCAATATTTATAGCTTTATTTAGTTTTTCAAGAATGCCCTCTGATGGAGCCCTGCTGGTAAATACTATTTTTAAATGCTATTTATGACTTTCAACTGGTTCTTTGAGCAATGCCACAAATATGTTTGTAGCTCTCTTAAACAAGCAGTATTAGTTGTTCCAACATAAAAATATACCGGTAGATAGCGATTTTATGTATGATGTATCTTTTAGTTGTTTCTGTAAGAAGCAAAGTGTCATAGTATCATACAATAGAGCACAGAGTTGAAAGTAGCCTGTACAACAGTGTTTCTTAAACTTTTCCCATTCATATATCCGTTTCGGGCCTAATCAATGTAGCCTTTCCAGCCCTTTATATATAAAAGAGAAAACAAATACTTTATAACTTAGAGTGTATTTATAAAATGGTCATTACAAATTTTACTAAAGTTAATGGTAAGCTAAGAAAAACCGTTACAAAGGGAAATAAAGGATTGTAAAAGTCAATGATATCACATTCAAATCTGCATTAATTTGTTTGTCAGAATTACACTTATAAACAATTATCATTAAAGAAAACTTAGTGGGAAGTCAGGCTTACCTCTGAAACCACAGTTTGGGAAACACTGCTGTTTACTATAATATACTAACTTATAAGATAGGCCATAATGTAATCAGTTAAGCTAAAACTGCTGCTACCTTTCAGAAAGTGTACATCAGTTTTGAGTGTTCAGTCAAGATTGACACTTTTCAATTGTTCATAACTTCAATATAACAGCAAGCTTGAACAAAATTACATTCTAATAATAGCAACAAAGATTGTAATTTTTTTTTTGTGTGTTTAAGAGTTACAGGTAATATTTTATTTTAAAAATATATAAATGATAAAACGTATAACTTTAGAAAAAATTAAACTTTTCTTTTTTTTAGTTTTTCTTTTAAAACTTTGGAAACAGATTTTTTTGCTTTAAATTTTTTCCAGTTTGAAAAGATATAAAACTTTTTTGAATTTTAAAAATTGGTCATTTACTAGCCAAAACAATAGTGAAATACTAAATATAGTTTTATAGCTTCATTATAAACTGCAGGTGTTTAATTAGTTGTTGGTGAACTTGACAATCACTATCCAGGCAATCTCTATAGACTTTATTGGGTTTACCCTTTCACTTCCCTCCTCTTCCAAATATCTAAATCTCACACAAATATCAAATTACTTGCTCACCTAATAAATCTAACTCTCATCTCCCTATTAAGAATACAAAATTAATTCCAGTAATTACTAAACAAAATAATGATAAATAATGATTGATCTCAAATATGGCAAAAAAACATAGTTGGTCAAAATTGATAAAAGTTACCAAAAATTGTATTGCTGTCAGCCCTTTACAATGGATGAATTACAGGTTTTTGGGAAAAAAATAATAATTGTAAAGTTAGGTTTTTCTTCCTTCTGTTTCTCATAGTTGAAAAAACAGAAAAGATTTACTTTATTTATCATTTGTGTTTTCTCTCTTTTAAATTATTTTCATTGTTTGCCAATAACTATTTAAATACCTAACAATAAAAATGGAAAAATAAAATCCACCAATTTTATGGCTTTACCTACTGTCTCACTAAAAAAGAAACATTAATTTTTTTTACTATTCTATTCTTAATAATATCATCTTTTAGTAATGTTATGCTCACATTTAAATTATTTTATGTGTAGACCAGGCATGGGTAACCTACAGACCGCGGGCCACATGCGGCCCATGACGCCATTTTGTGCGGCCCGCACATTTTAAACTTTAATGATTTTATTAACAAAAATGACAAATTAAATACATAATCAATGTGTGTTTTTGAACACATGAAAAATTAGCAAACTCGTTTATAACGTTACATGACGTGTACAGGCATAAGCTTGTGTTTACGGTAAAAGTGTACTTTGCACTGGGTGTATGCATGGGCAGAAAGTTCAAGGACAAGCGAACATTGTCACTTACATAGGGGTATTGAATGAACACGTGGTAGTGGATAATTTCTCATAGTCTTGGCTAAGAGAGAGAAAGAAACATTGTTACCTACCCCCATTTCATCTCGGCTCTTACACCCTTACCTGCGCGAGTGAGTTCACCTAAGTATTCTCACCCGTGTGTTTGTCGTCGTTCGAGTGCTGTATTTGTGTATTATATTTCAAGTTGTTATACCTAACAATGAGTGCTACTGTGAAAAAACGTAAAATAATTGTAGATGAATGCCGTGTTTTTAACAAGAATTGAACGTACAAGTATTTTTTTACAAATGTTGAAAGTAATACAGTGTGCCTAATATGTCATGACAGTGTTATTGTTTTAAAAAAGTACAATTTGAAGAGACATTTTCAAACTAAGCACAGTAAGTTTGGAAGTAAGTTATCAGAAAGTGAACTACTGCAAAAAGCTACTAACTTGTTGGGAAGTTTAAAACAACAAAATGTTTTTGGAAAACAGACATCCATACAAGATGCTACCACAAATGTAAGTTATGTATGTGCTCATAAAATTGCCAAACATAGCAAAACGTTTTGTGAAGAAGAATTTTTAAAGGACTGTATGCTTGATGCTCTTGATATATTGTCTCCCCGGAAGTCAAAACAAAGATTGAAGTTATACCGTTGTCAAGGAGAACTATAGTATGTCGTATTGATGCTATTTCACAGCATCTGTCAGAACAGCTACTTGAGGCTGGTAAGTCATTCGAGTGGTACTCATTGGCGCTAGATGAGAGCACTGACATACAAGATACCGCACAACTGCTTGTGTTTATCAGAGGAATTGATTATAATTTTGCAAGTACAGAAGAGTTGTTATTGGTTGAACCATTAAAGGACACCACAACTGGCCAAGATGTGTTTGAATGGGTTTAAAAGTGCTTGAATGGATCTGGCTTACCTTGGAATAAATTGGCAAGCATTAGGCCTCATAATGCTGCTTGGTGATAAAGCAAAAGCAGAGAATTTTCTTCATTATTATTATTCCATTGCATTATTCACCAGTAAAGTTTGATAAATTAGAATACAAAATGTAAAGCAAGGAATGACGGTTATATAGTAACAGAAATGACGTATTCGAGGAGGGTCTTCATCTGGACAACATAAGGGTAGGTAATTTGCGGAATTACGCTGAATGACAACTAGTGCTTGAAGACTGTGTGGGGAGCAGAGAAAAATAGCTCAGCCATTTCATCAAATTGAGGCCTGCTGGTGGTTCCAGCATAGTTAGCCGGGGCAGTTTTCCTGAAGTTTAGGCATTTCCCGGCAACATGAATTCCCTGTGTGTTAATACCTGCCACACACTTTTAGAATAGCCTATGTTAGTTCTTGTATTCATCTTGTTGATCATAAATATGATATTTTGAGTGTACGTGTTAAACCTCCAAACATATTTTTCCATAAAAAAATAAAGGAAAAGGCAATGGTTAGGAGAAGTGAAACAAATAGATTAATTAGTTCATTTCCTACAATGTATTTTATTTAATTTATTTAGCATCGCGTCTTAATACCCATTCAGATTATATGCTTAAGTACTAACTACGTTAATGGGTCAGGAATTGGAAGGGTTTTAATTTAGAGGAAGTGAACCTGTATTTTCATGGCGTGAGAGTGGAAAACCATTTAGAAAAAACCACCTCCAGTTCAACCGAGTGAGAGTCAAACCTTAATCTCCCCATCCTTAACAGTCTAGCCCAACATGGAACTAGTGTGTTAGTTAACTTTGCCACTGAAGTGGGTTATTTTATTTTAAACTGAGCTTAGATAAAGGGATGGAATGAATCCAAGTCTCAAATCCTTATATATATATATATATATAGTTACTGTCTCTTAACCCCTCAGAGAAGAGAGAGGTATTGCGATAGAGAAAAAATTAGAAATTTTAATGGATGTTGATGTTTAAAGAACAGTGAAACCATAAAAGTGTTTTTGTAATGCCATCTGTTTCTCAGCCTAGAGAAGAAACCATTTCACTGATTGGGGTAAAACCTGTAAGGTTTTCAAAAGTTTCCCAAATAGGTTTTAAGAATTAGATATATAGCTTCAAAATTACTGAAGAGCGAAAATATAAAAAAACAACTTGAAAATGATTAAAATTCATATCTAGGCAGTGTTTAATTCGTATCACAAACAAAATGGCGCATTTCATTTTTCCAGGAAAATTACAGGGTCACACTGTGGAGTTGCAATGCTTGTTGAGGTTTATTTTTTAAAGTGATTATAATGACTATAAAAAGGTTTATATCCAAATAAAAAAAGTTAGCGGTTAAAATGATAAATACTTTTAAATCACTGTTTATTTTTCTTTTGGTTATTCAACTCTGACAGTTACTTGATAACGCAAGTTTACTGTAGCAGTATCATATTTGGGCGAAAGGCACTTCTAACATAACTTCCAAAATACCCATTGGGCTTGTTGATTTTCTTTGGAGACATTAGTTGCATCCGTTTGGTTACCATAGAAGGCATTTATAATAATTAAACAAAGCACAAGGGGTTAACATCATGCTTGTTTGGTTTGTCAATAATGAAGCTAGGATTCAAATACCAACCAGGAGTACTCATAGTTATTTTTCCTAAATGACTTTCCACTTCTCCCTCCACACAAATAAAGGTACATTTTCTCAAAGCTATACCTACCTGACAGGTGTAATTAAATGTGGATGATTAGTAAGATTCAGTTATAATAATAGTCTAAAAACAAGGCTTTGAATGTTTGTAGGCTATCAAGGGATTTTTATGGTCTCAAAAACAAAAATTAGGGTCAAACCCAACAAAATATTTGAAACCAATGACTTTGCGGTTACTTTACAAAAGCGGATATCTCCAATTTTGATCATATCCCAGCAATCTTTTGAGAAACAAAATAACTTATCACTGCAAAGTTGAAGCACTAATGAAAGTAAAAAAATATATATTCCAAATTTATTTGTTATAAAATCAATAGTTTCTGAGCTGTAAGCAAATATCTTACTTTTTATATTGAGGTCTTTGAAATGAATACAGTAGGGCACCTGTATCTTCTGATTCAGTATCCAGTCTCAGTTATTCGCAGTTTACTGCTGCCCAATTTTATTTATCTTTGATTAAAGAAAAAAAATTGTTTATAAGTCACAATGCCTGCACCATCACCTGACTTCATCTCATCGTGGGCATAGATAGTGCTATCATATCACCGTCATCATCATTATCATAGGTGATCATCACAACAAGAAGAATGGAGTACACTGTAGTGTACAGTACATATTATTATTAGCACCGCGTCTTACTACCCATTCGGGTTGTACACACTTACGCTAATGTGTAATGATAGTGTGATTGTGAGATGAAATGGAGGACCTACAGTTTAACGTGGAATATGAACAACAGTGGAGGCCTGGTATTCCCCACATTCACAAGATGTCTTGTCAGAGGTGAAGGAAGGATTTGGTAATCAAATAAATCTGCCAGGACTGAGGATTGAGTCCCGGACCCCCAGCACAAAAGTCAGACGCCTTACTCCTAGACCACCAGGTCACCTAGTTTATCAATTAAACTTTACTGTATTTATATGTTACATGAATGTCACGTTAAATAATAGTTCGGTATTATCAGTGGTTTCACGTTACTGCAATAGATCTAGGAACATATTACCCGTGGATATGGGGGCCCTACTGTAATTGATAGTTATGTTCTTTGGTGAGCAGAATTGTTCCTCTTTTCTCAATGTTTCTGTAACAGTGTACAAAGTGTATATTAATTGGTATTAAATATTCTAGGGCCTTTTTAAAACCAATCAAACAATAAGAAAAGTTCATATAAACATGGGTCTATAAACGCTTAGTTTTAGATTTACTAAAGGTTTTCCTCAAAGATGGATTGGTGCAGGGATCCATTGAATGGCCTGTTTAGTCACCAGATTTGAGCTCAATGGATTTTTATCACTGGGGATATTTAAAGTCTATTGTTTTGTACAATTTTTGTTAACAAAAGGTTCTGTCTTATGCTTTTGTTAATGATAGTCTTGTTTAATTGCATTGCTTCTGAAAGATTGCCTATTAATTGAACAGTAAAATTCCTTGTATCTCAAAATCTAAGTGCTTCTAGACTCCTGTTTATATGAACTTTTCTTAATATTTGAGCTTGGGATTACGCCCATATAATATTTGACATCAATTAATATACATTCTGTAAATTATTTTGTTTCAGTATCTTACAGATTTTAAATAAATGCCTCCATTTTTATGTAAAGTAGTGAGAAAGTATGTGTGGTGCACCATACCATTTATTTTGCTATATCACATTAAAGAACACCAGAACCATAAGAATAACCCTAAAAATAAATTGCTCCAAAATCAAAATTGAAATAAATTGTTTTTTATGTCTATACAGATTTAAACCTTTTATAGTTGCATTTTATGCAGAAATGGACCAATGCTGATCACCACTCCAGTCATTAGCTAATTATGGCACGATTGATTAAGATGATGATTGGCCTGTCATTTTTAACGCCAATCTTTTGAACTGTGTTCAAACGCATGCAAGTCTGGTACTGGTGACTGCTCGTTATTTGTTAAGCTCCATAGTTGAAAGCCTTTTCCTTTTTTTCTGTTCCTTGGTTGAGGGGGATGGCAAGGAGGGAGGAGGGCAGGAGATGGCAGCTAGTATACTCTAAGTAAACAGTTCGGTGGGCAGAACCTGTGGGGTGCTTTGGGTGGGTAGGAGATACTATTCCTCTGGTCCCCCCAAAATATTTGTGTTGCTCTAAATTTATTTCACTCCCCTAAAATATTTTCAAATATGAAGCAGAAAAAATTGGCCTTACATTAAAATCCAAATAACTTTAGGATGTTAAATAGTTTGTCAGGGAAACACCTTTCCAAATATTTTTAAAGGCATTTAATATTAAACTAATTTTCCAGGCTAAGACTACCCTAAATATCTTTTGAGGCATCCAATTTTCTAATATTTACCAAGAGAGGTTGTAACCAGAGCCACCCTTTGGCTTGAGAGGTCGAGTCCCCCAAACATGCCTTTTTGTGCTTACTGCACCCTAAACCCTTTACACAAGTAAGATTTCACTGCCATTGAAACAGTTCCTTCATTAGTAATACCAGAACAGTGAATGAGAATAGTAAGCTCAGCAAGTTAAACAGCTTGTTGAGTGTGAGAAAAGTATTATTGCCATTAGGAGTAAGTTTAAATGATACCCAGGGTAGGGTACGAGTTGAATGTCAATTATCAGATACTTTCGATGTACATTATGGATTGAAACAAAGAGATGCATTTTCCCCATTACTTTTTAATATAGCCGTAGAGTGTGCTATTAGGGTAATATGGCTACAAGAAAGTTTGGAAGAATTGACATTAAATGGTACATTGCAGCTATTAGCGTAAGCAGATGAAGAGATTTTATAAGAGGCTTGCTTGTAAGGACACAGGCTTGGAAATGAATGCTGAAAAGACTACAAATGTGATCACAAAAAGAACACAGATCGAGGACGATAATTTAGAAACTACTCTGAAAAACATATTATTTGACATGGTTAATGAGTTTAAATATTTAGGAACAATTTTTAACTTTAGAGTGAGAGCTAGAAAAAGAATAGTTACGAAATACATGCTATTACTCAGACAATAAATTGTTGATATGTCACCTGCTTTCAAGGAATGTATAATTAGATTATACCAAACGATAATTTTATCCGTTGTTCTTTATGGGTGTGAAATGTGTTCTTGCCTTAGACAATGAATTTTTTTTAGGGTTATTGAAAACAAGGGGGCTTAGGAAGATACTTGGTCCAAAAGGGATGAGGCTCCCATAATTAGTTAAAAAAAACTGTACTCATCACAATACATTAGATTATGGTGGATCTTTTTATAAGAAAACCCTCTTTTCACTTTATGAGGTAATTGTATTATATTTTGAAGAAGGTACAGGAAAGGTGGATGGAAACATAAAAGGGGCGAACCCAATATGGCTATTACAATTAAAAGATCACAGTTTACACTTTACATTGCTGCCATTGGACAAAGCAGTAATGGTTGCCTCTTAAAGAAAATCAAATGTCACCACCCAATCCCACAACCTAGGTTTCATTCTATCGGAACCATATTGTGTTTGTCCCCTATTATATGTTTATATACACATTTCCTATACCTTTTTCTAAATATAATATAGATTATGGTGGGGGAGACCTCCAGCTCAAATGGGAGAATCTAGAGCAGTGTTTAGGGTATTGAGTGGCAAACCTAATGAGAAATAACCACTGGGAAAATGTAAAAGGAAGGATAACATTAGAATAGACCTGAAAGAGAGAGGGTGTAGTGAAGTGGATTGGATAGAACCAGCTCAGGATAGGGATAAGTGGTGTACTTTATAGTGTGGCAATAAACTTTCGAGTTCCTAATGCCAGAGAGAAAGTGGGGGTTAATAACCAATCAAATGTAGCATTTTCTCATATTTTTATTAACAAGCTATTAAAAAACACATATATACAGTAAAAAAATAGATAATTTCCATCATCAACGGTTTTTGATGCTGTGTTTCCTTTTTTTCTTCTTGCTGGTAATTCCGTTCAGCCCCATATTCAACAAGGGGTTGTCTTTAATAGCCTGGAAACAAAAATATTAGGGATGGGTTCCTTGAATCATTTAAATCCATAGGGATATTTAAGATATAATTCCCCCCACAGCTATGATAATTAGTGGTGGTTTACTCCAATATAATTTTAGGTAAAACCTAAAAACTAGACTCCAGAACATTAATTTACCACTTAAGTTAATGTGTATTTAAATTAAATCAAAGCATGTTAGTCTTTAGTTGTGATTTATACTTTCTGTATTAACTAAATAGTTAGTTAGAACAAAATCGACTAGGACAGGCAAAACAGCCAGTCCGCAGCTGTTAATTTATCAATGTGAAAGAACTAGAGATGGGCCACTCGAATCTTCCGAGTCCTCGAATCCACCGAATCCTGACAAGTATTCAAGATTCGAGGATTCGGTGTTTTACTGGATTCGATGATCGAATCTTTCACCTCATAAACAAAGCATAATATTTTGAATTCAAAAATTACTTAGTTAGGCCTACTTTAAAAGCACAACTTAATCCGTAATATTTATTTTGTCGGAGAAAAGAGATAAATATGAATGAAATATTTTTAAAAAAATAAAAATAATCGTTAGGTGTGGAAAATCTTACGTGCCTAGTACCCTACCCTACCCCTGGGAAACTTGGACTCTACCGTTTCAGCACATGCTCACTTCTAAAACTTTCACCTCACGAACAATGTTGTAAGTATTTTAATGACCACATTAAAACTCTTAAAAAACTGAAAATTAAAACTAGAATTACAAATAAGCTCAAAATAAATAAAACAAATTACGACTTTTATTTTAACAGAAATAAGAACACATTACGTATGATACAAAGTCAGCCGCCATTACACACGATATAAAGTCAGCTGCCATGACGTATATTATGTTTACTCGCTGAGTGATGATTAAAATAAAGATACTGTTAATTATTACTACCCAACTGGTTTTAATTATCTACAACTATGCAAAGAACCCCAATTTATTGCATACGGTCCTTAAGTTAAACATTTTGTTGGGTTTCATGAAAAATACTGTCAACAGTCAGACAGCGATAAAATTGTTTGTTTATCCCTACCAGCCTACGTATCGTATATCGATTGTTTGTTTAAAATCGATTCAGGTAATCTGATCAATTAGTAAGCGCTTTCGAGTTTTAAGAGACAAATAACGAATTGCTAATCCATTATTTGTTTTTAAATTGATTTTAACTTAGAGTTTATTATTTTTTAAATATGTTATTGAAATAATTGTAGAAATATTCAAACATAGTCCTGCCTTATAAAATGGGAATGAACATATTGTAGTCGAAAATATGTTCGTGTAAATTAAATGTATTCTTAGAAATCGATATATCGCAAGAATCTAATATATTTGTTTTCTACGCGAAAATAGATAATGGATATATAAAAAAATAATAAAACATACTTAGGTATTATTGAGTTCACTATTTCCAATGTATGTTTAATTGTTAAGCATGTTGTTTTAGTCTTTAATAAAAATATCCGTTTGTATTTTTATTTTTGCTATCTTAATACAATAAAATATCCTTTAATGATGATTAAAGTTGATCAAATGATAACTAGACCTAATATGTTTATTTCACATTTTTTATAAACTTAACTCATTCTAACAACACTTTTAAAAATAACTAAAATACACTCAGATTTTGATTGATTTGATTTTTAAACATTAATATGAGTCTAGATTTGAGATTCGAAAATAAAATGTAGATTTGGATTCGAGATTCGGATTCGAGAAATAGTGTATTCGACCCATCTCTAGAAAGAACACATAGTTCATCGATGATATATTTTTCTGCCATGCCAGAAATCAAACCTGGGATCAGTAGCCAGACAAGCTACTAACTGAGCTATTTGTGTCGGATTTTCTATTATTCTATTACTGGTATATTCATATTTCCCCTTATGTTCATAATTTTTCCAAGATTTGGACTCAGATTCATAAAAGTGTGGATTCGACTAGAATCTAATTGATACATTATAAAGGTTCTTATCTGACATCTTACTAAGAGTCTTTTTAATAATTTTGCGAAAAAATTAATAACACTTTACAATTTTATTAGTGTTATTTTACAGGTATTGATAACATATATCAAAAGAAGCAGATGCAGGCCACATGACTTGAATTGTGAATAAGTGAAATTAGATTTAGTAGTTGATTTTGATGATCCAACATCTAGAAAAGCTACAATATATAATATTTATGACTGAAAATGAATCCTTTAATTTTCCTAATGTTTATATTTCTAAGATTTTATATTTTTTGTTATTACTAAATCTTAATCATTACTGAGAGATACTTTTTAATCATCATTTACAATGTGTTATTTATTAACACAGCAATTTCATTCGGACTCAAAAAATGAGGTTAGTAGGCTTTTAAAAGACCTGCTTTTTCTTCAGCCCTAGATTCTATTCATAAAACTAAACTGCTATTTAAGTTAATATGTTGAATATTTTCGCTAAAAGAATATTTTATGAAAGAACTTTTAAACTGAAGTACAACTTTTTATTCAACAAAATCCAATAATTTTATTTAATATTAGTATCTATGCAATTAGTGTCAAATTAAGGGCATGCATGGACAAAAATAGAAACATAGTTATACAATCACCTGGTAGCGTATTTTGGCTGGGGCTTTTGTGCTTGGGGGCGCTCGCCTCTTTTTGGAGTTGGATAGGCCTGCCACCCTCTTGAGTGCAGTCGGGACAATGTAGTCTGGGACGTTGGACAGTTGACTCTGTACTTTAACTGTGTGCAGTGCCTTGTCATGACGGAGAGATTGGAGGTCACGAGGATTGTCAACAAAGTGACCCTAAACACAACAAAAAGAGTTTTGTATCGAGCCCATACACACACTTGGCCAATCTCCACTTTAATCATCAAATATGTTTGAGTGTAAATATTACTAAAAAAAATTAAGAATTAAAAGCTATAAATGAATAAAATAGAAGTAAATATGTGCACCAAATTATCAGACTGAAAATTAAGGATGGATGTAAATAAGAAGAAAGAGAAAGATAGAGAGAAAAAAAAAGCAAGGTCCCATATTTTTACTATAATATATTTAAAGAGGGGACTCAGGCATTGAGAATATGACACATATTATAGTAAAATAACTTTTAAAAATATAGGGTTAAGAAAGCAGTTTCTTTTTTTCTAATAACAATAGAATAAAGGTAAATTTACAACTAGAGTATGTTAGACCTCCCAACTTCCTCAAGATATTTATACTTAACCTTCCAGCTAGGAAACAGTCAATGTGGTAGAAAATTCCTCATAGCAGTTTAATAGAAGCTAAAAGTGTGGAAGATTCAAGGGAAACTAAAAGTGGGGAGGATTTAAGGGAAACTAAAAGTGGGGAAGATTTAAGAGGAGTTAAAACTAAAGAACTATCATAGATTCCAAAAGTGCATTATTAATTCAAACATTTTCTTCATTTCAATAGACTACTTAAATTGATTCATCAAATGATATTTAAATCATTATTTTAAAATTAATTATGCGTATTTAAATTCCATTTGATAAAATTAACAATTTTTTTTTATTTTTTATTCTAAAATCAATATATTTTCCATCATATTCTGTGCAAAATTTCAAAATAAAATTCCTATATACAAACCTAGCTATGAGAAACGAGGAGCAAATTTAACTTAGATTAATTATATTTTAGATGTAATAGGCTCAATGATAAAGTGAATTATATTTAAATTGATTCTAAAGCTTTCATTTAAACTTATAAGCATGCCTAAATAAAATAAAAATGATCGGTATCAGTGATCCGCCTAATCAGCATCAGCATAATCGAAAAAATGACTGATCGGCCCATCCCTACTTGAGCTACTATAGACAAAAAATTAAAATATTATATTTACTGTATATAATCAACATCCATTATATTCATTTCCAAATAAAGAAGGAATGGAAAACTCAACCTTCCATAATATTGATTCTTAATTGCACCAAAATAATCAAGAATTCAAATTAATGTTTCAATCGCTCTTTCTTGTTTCTTCTTTCAAACATAAAAAAATAAAGTGATTTAAGAATAACATTTGTGTTTATTTTGTGTCTAACTTCCATATGAACCACCTTATTTAACAATCACAGAATATATATATCTATTTCATTATTCAACTGTTGATTTAACTTCACACTAGCCTAAGGCACAGCCATGTAGTTTTCGAGTATATAGACTTATTTAAGGAACAATGTAATTATTGAAAAATTAGCTTAAAAAAATCATACTTGAATTTGTTTTTGTGTATATTTTGCATGGCGATTAATCTACATGGGCAACTCAAATTTAATCACGCACATGGTGAAGGGATGAAGAGGGTAGACTTTTTGGAGGAAACTTACATATGTGAAGAAGAAAAGTGGGAAGCCATTTAAAAGAAATCCCCTTTGATAAAGCCAGCCAGGAGTTAAACCCCAACTTCCCAGTCATTGACAAACCAGAATAGTTGATCTTGATATTTAGTTCATGTGCCTACCAAAAAAAGGCCTTTGTTTTTGAATAGGTTTTTTTCCTCATAATTAGAGATGAAATGCTTTTCCTTGAATTCTGATATTCAAGCAATTAAAGATTCGAAAAATCTATAAAAAAAGTATCTCGAATACAAATTAAAAAGACCTTGACTCAAAATAACAATTTCAAGCAATTGGTTAAATGAATTATATAGACATTTGTAGTATGTAAAATGTAAAGTAACACTATAAACAAAATTTTATCAATTTAATTCACTAAGAAAAAGTGTTAGCTTTGTTATTTATGACGTAATAGACATGACAAACAAAATAGCATTTGTCAGTGGCCTTAAACATGTTTTTTTTAAAATTATATCGGGACGAGTCCTTGAATCCTTTGAATCATTAAGAATATTCGAGATTCAAAAATAATTTGGAATTCACAACTCAAGTTCTTATTATTATTTTTTTTTTTTCCAAATTAAATTTGTTTTAAAGCTCTAAATACAATTATAATTTTGGGATGAACTTAACAATCAGATCCTGGCAAGTATTCGAGATCCGAGGATTCGGTGTTTTACTGGATTTGATGATCGAATCTTTCACCTCATAAACAAAGCATAATATCTTGAATTAAAAAAATACTTAGTTAGGCCTACTTTAAAAGCACAACTTAATCAGTAATATTTATTTTGTCGGAGAAAAGAGATAAATATGAATCACATATTTTTTAAAAAATAAAAATAATCGTTAGGTGTGGAAAATCTTACGTGCCTAGTACCCTACCCTACCCCTGGGAAACTTGGACTCTACCAAATGACCACATTAAAACTCTTAAAAAACTGAAAATTAAAACTAGAATTACAAATAAGCTCAAAATAAATAAAACAAATTACGACTTTTATTTTAACAGAAATAAGAACACATTACGGATGATACAAAGTCAGCCGCCATTACACACGATATTAAGTCAGCCGCCAAGACATATTATGTTTACTCGCCCGAGTGATGATTAAAATAAATATACTGCTACTTCTTACTAGCCAACTGGTTATAATTATCTACAACTATGTAAAGAACCCCAATTTATTGCATACGATCCTTAAGTTAGACATTTTGTTGGGTTTCATGAAAAATAAATACTGTCAACAGTCAGACAGCGATCAAATTGTTTATTTATCTATACCGGCCTACGTATTGTATCGTATATCTTGTTTGTTTAAAATCGATTCAGGTAATCTGATCACCTAGTAAGCGCTCTCGAGTTTTAAGGATCAAATAACGACTTGCTAATCTATTATTTGTTTTTAAATTGATTTTAACTTAGAGTTTAATTTTTGAAAAATTTTTTAATAGAGTTTAATATACTTTTTTAAATATGTTATTGAAATAATTATAGAAATATTCAAACATAGTCTTGCCTTATAACATGGGAATGAACATATTGTATTTGAAAATAGTTTTGTGTTTTAAATACAATGTATTCTCAGAAATCGATACATCGCAAGAATCGAATATATTTGTTTTCTACGCGGAAATAGATAATGGATGTATAAGAGGATAATAATAATATTTAGCACGGCGTCTTACTACCCATTCGGGTTATACGCTTTAAGTACTAATTACACTAATGGATTAGGAATTGGGAAGGTTTAATCAGAGGAAGTGAACCCGCATTTGCGTGGAGGGAAAGTGGAAAACCATTTAGGAAAAACCACCCCCAGTTCACCCGACCGAGATTCGAACCTCGATCTTCCCATCCTCAGCAGTAGAGCTCAACATTACAAGCGCATTAGCCAACTACGCCACCAAGGCGGGTAAGAAGACAATAAAATAACTTAGGTATTATTGAGTTAACAATTTTCAAAGTATGTTTAATTGTTAAACCTGTTTTAATTTTTATTAAAAATATCCGTTTGTATTTTTATTTTTGCTATCTTAATATAATGAAATATCCTTTAATGATGATTAAAGTTGATTAAAGTTGATCAAAGGATAACTAGGCCTAATCTGTTTATTGCACATGTTTTTCTATAAACTTAACTCATTCTAACAACACTTTTAAAAATAACTAAAAGACACTCAGATTTTGATTGATTTGATTTTTAAACATTAATATGAGTCTAGATTGTTTAATTGGGCTGGATTTTAACCTGTATTTTGTGAGGGGTGGTTGGGGTTGTTTGAAATTGAAATTATGATAGAAATAAATCTTAATTCACAGTTTAGGCCTATATTGTGTAATGTAGGTCTATTTGTATATCATTAAAATTTATAACGATTTACTAGGATTCGGATTCGAAAATAAAATGTAGATTCGGATTCGAGAAATAGTGGATTCGACCCTTCTCTAGTTAAAATGAATGGATTATAAGAAAGAATGTTAAAACATATTTCCTCTTATGTTCATAATTTTTTCCAAGAGTCAGATTTTAATTCAAGATTCAAAGGTAAATTGGATATTTGAATTCGTAAAATAGTGGATTTAACATAACTATAAATTAGATTTAAAATATTTTACTTTAAATGAAATTGTACACATTTATAGCTTTGAGGATTTGAATTTGAAATTCAAAAGAAAATTTAAGATTCATATTTGAGAAATATAGGATTCAATTAATCTCTACTCATAAAAATACACTCTATTTATTGGAGTAATTAAAATTTTTAGTAAGAATAATACAATCTAGAGAGAATTAGATAGTTTTTATAATACCAAAAACAAATTGAACAGTTCTTTTTCTAAGAGGGTATTCATCAAAATGACTAGACTCGAACTTATGCCATACAAGACAAACCTGTAGTTTTTTGCAGTTGAATATTTCCTGTTTGATCTCTTTGAGTCTCGCCTCCCTCACAGCAGTCCTTGTTACTGCTCGCCATGCATCATTGGCTCGGTAGTTAAAACTTTCCAACTCCTCCAACTTGAACTGGTATGCTCTTGTCAACATAACAACAGATGTTTGGAAACATAAATTGGGAACCAAATAAGCATGAACAAAGCTTTGAGAATTTTAATCTGAATCTAAATCAGATTTATTTTAGAAAATAAATTTCAAAACTGAATAGTAAATTTGAGATTTCAAATCCATACAGATCCTAGATTAGGATTTGATGAAATTTAATTATATATATAAAGTAGCCGTAGTAATATTGTGCCGCCCGCAGAAATCCCAAATCTCCTAACGTAGGCATATTACGACGTTAGCATGCAAAGTGTTAAAATAGATAACATTTAAGATGTTAGAGTACATTTAAAAAAGGTAAAAACATATTTTTATTTTTTGCATTCATCCAATATAAAATATATAAAATTCCATTTTCAAACGATATCAACTAATAAGCATAATGTATTAAAATTAATTATTCGATTTGTACTAGCCAATTTTTTTTTCTTCAAAATTTGGTCATTTGTTTCAATAAAAAATGCTATTCGCACACCACTATTTATATTATTATGATTTTATGATATCATATAATTTGTATAATATTTAATAATAACGACAAAGCTTTTAGATGTATTACAATGCTAGTTTAAAAACCACATATATTTTTAATCTAGAATTATTCGAAAGCGTTATTTATATAATTTCTCATACCGATCCCGATATTTTGAATCATTTCTCGTCCCGGTGTAAAAATGTCATTCCCTGACCATCCTTAATTAAAATATACATACATAAGGGTATTTGAATAAAAAAATCTTGAATGGATATTGATTAATACAAAGTGAATAGTTAATTTCATTACATTTTAATTAGCAAATTATTTTTGAAAATTGTGTTTTATATTTAACTAGTGACAGCGAAAAAAAAAATCTTTTCATTTAAGAGTTGTAATTTTCATATATATATATATATATATATAAAATTACAAATCTTAAATGTTTTCTAGTTCAACTTTTTTGTCTCTCCACATGTGTTAAAATATTCCATCCCTCCCCACCTCCCTAGCAATTTGCTACAGAACAAAGGACAAGAAAGTATACAAAAGAGATGAACATGTATAAAATAAAGTGCACTGAGCAAAAACAATTGCATTGTTGGCATTCTAGTTGGTAAATTAGATTACTGGACTCACATGTGTGACTGTATATACCATCAAAGGCATTCACACATGTGAGTACAGTAACCTAACTTACCAACTAGAATGCCAACAATATATAGCACAATATGTTGGTCCACCATTGAAACTCTTTGCAAACGAATGGACACCATCATGAAACCAAAATCAAGAATTCAGATAAACTCATAACCTCAACTTTGAGGACAGCTACACTTTCAAGGTGTTAAAATCATTTAACAAGACACAATGCAATATGTATCAGTTGATAATATGGAAACTAGAACATCAATGGATCACAAAGTCTGGAAAACCACCCAACATAATTATTCGTTAATTTCAACTCAGAGGCTACACTAGCACCACCTACCATTCAGAGTAATAGAGACAAATTAAGAGAATTTCAACTCCACCAGAGAAATTTTCATCCTTACCAATCAAGTTGGCATCGCTGAAGACAACATCCTGTTTAGAGTAACTACTACTACTTCACGAGGAAAATTATATAATAGCATCAAAATAATGAAGTGTGTGTAAATATATGTTAGTGTTTTTACTTTTATTTGTGATCTATTTTCCTACTATTATATCATTTAATCTATTACAAAAAGAGATTAACATTGATTAGCCAAAATTATCTGTTGAAACCATATGCATGCTTTGTTTCCCACCCAAAACTTGATGGGAAAGAGCCAATTCCGTCCAACTTTCGGAAATGGACAAACTTCCGACTTTTTCCGGAGTGATCGGGATCTTTCCACCCTCAATAATTATATAACTTTAGATTATATAAGGAAAACCTCTTTTCACTTTATGACATAATTGTATTATGTTTGGAAGAAGGTATAGGAAAGGTGGATAGAAGCATATAAATGGGAGGAATACAATATGGTTTTTACAATGAAAAGAAGAACACAGTTCACACTTTACATTGCCGCCATTGGACAAAGAGGTAATGGTCGACTCTTAAAGAAAATCGGTTGTCACCACCCAATCCTCTGACCTAGGTTTCATTCTATCGGAACTCATCAGGGAGGAGTGTGAAATGCGCAACGCAACTTCCTAAAAGAGAAAACATAAAAACACCAAAGGGAGAAAATGGTAAAGAATGATAAAACACATAGATAGGAACATGTAAAAGGTATAATAAAGGACAAACACAGAAAAAGGACATTGGATGCGAATATATAAAATACCTCTATAGGGAAAACCTCTTTTCGCTTAATGAGGCAATTAGTATTATGTTTGGAAGAAGGTATAATAGGGGTGGATTTCCATAACTGTAGATTTTAAATTTTATTTTCAAAATGTTATATTTTAAACATAATCCCAATATTCAATTTAATTATTTTAGATATTTATCAGGTGATCATAATCTATGATGAATGTAATGGCACAAAATGTAAACAATTTAACACAAATGTGTATTAATCTTTTAAATACTTTTATTCGTGAAGCTAAGCTTTTGAAACTTTCCAAATCCTTACTGGTGTTATTATTAATCTCTTTAAGGAAAACCTCTTTTAATTTGTTTGAAGTAGTTTGTAATATACAGTATATCTGTAAGAAAATAAAGGAAAGTTGGATAAAGAGAACAAACACAATCAGGCTGTTACTATGAAAAGAACACAATTATTAATACATTGTTGAAAAAGATTGATTGAACTTAATAATTTAATCTATAAGATTTGAAATATAAGGAACTATTTTCTAAGTCTATAATTATTTATAATTACAGCATGTACCAGAATATAACTCACTTAAATATTTTCTCATGACTGCCATAGCTCAACTTGAGATGGCTCTCCACATTTTCCTTTAGATGTGTCTCTCCTGTACTTACGAATGATAGTGCTGTACCCTGCATTAAAATAATAATGAATTATTAAAATAACCAGATACAATATTAGATCGCCTTTTGATCATTTTCGGCACAATATTTTAACTTAAGAGGGAGGAATTTGTCATGTTTGATGATGCCAGGATGTTTATCTTTGGATAAGTTCACATTGAGGCACAGGTAAATAAAAAATATATTATAGAGCAGGGCAGGTAACTCGTGTTTATGAATTTGTAGAGCACACATTATAAAATAGTTTAGGTATGTGTAGTTGAGTCACAGCTTCATGCTCATACTCGCCACGTGCTGACTGACTACTAGATGCCTTAGTTACACAAATGTCCTACATCTTGTTTTATTTCTGATATGTCCTGCCTGGCTCTCTGTCTCAATGTGCCATTAACTGTAGCCAGTCACTTTCAACATGTGCAGGTTTTTAGGGTGTTCATTAGGAGAGTGCAAAGTCTACTTTCTCAATTTATTATTATTAGCACCGAGTCTTTCTACCCATCTTGGGCAGTAGTTACAAACCTTTATCAGCCCTTGGTTGATCATCAAATTCTCAGCCCCCTTCTCTATATTTTGGTATAGATTTAAGAAATCTAAAAAAAAGTTTGTTTTCTAGTCATTTCTTTATTTTATACAAAAATCAATGCAACACGATGCAACACTTTGGTTCAGTCGGTAGGGTATTTGTTTATTGAGCTGAGGGTCTTGGGTTTGATTCCTGGCATGGTCAAAAAATTTATCATTGGTGATATGTGGGTTTACCTTTTCACAGTGATGAATTAACAGTCAGGGACTAGATGTTGTGCCTGTTCTAGTCTTATTAAATTACATTATGAGGCAAATGAAGCTACAACAGGCCTAGCAAGCCAGCAGTGGAAAATAAATGGCCTGAATATAAAAGAGACCCAGGTCATAGGCTGGAAACGGATGGGTGTAAAGTAAAGTAAATGTAGCACTGTCAGTATAATGGTGCAAAAAGTACTACTGTAAATTAATGTGATGGCTGTCACTTTTGTTTTCATTAGTTCTTTTTATGTTAAGCATAGAATCTTCTTACCCATTTGGGTTATATGCTTGTGTACTAATTAAGCTAAATGGTTGGTGATTCTGAAGGTTTGATTTATAGGAAGTGTACTTGCATTTGTGTGGAAAAAAAGTCAGAAACCATTTAGGAAAGACCACTCTCAGTACACCCTAGCGGTATAAAAACATGATCTCCCCATCATCGGCAGTCTGGCCTATTGCAAGATTAGAGCCTTCGACCATGTGTCCACTGAAGCAGGTTCATCAGTTCCTAAATATTGGGTTTGATGATTGCCAGAGCACACCACAAATTGCTTTACACCTAAACTCAACAATACTGTTAAGTTATTCTGAGAGTCAAAGTTGAAAATTTGGTGGTGTTGCATGTGGAAATAATGGTAACCGAGAGGGAGGAAAAAAACGAATTGAGGAGCATATACTAAGCTTGCGGGCTTAAAAATAAACATGTGCATGAGGTGCTTACTTTTGGTTGTTCACCTAATAGATGAATTACAACTTGTAGGCAGTGTTGCCAATAACACATTAAAAACAGTATCTTACTTTGAAAAGGGGTGAAACAAAAGTGTAACTTGCCTGGTTGTTGCCCCTGGCTGTGCGCCCCACACGATGTATGTATGAGCTGACATCCAGGGGGAAGTCAAAGTTGATGACATTTGACACACATTGGAAATCAATGCCACGAGCCACACCGGATTCTTTGTCCTTTTTGCGTTTGAGCCTTAAAACAAACATGTATTTTTCCAAACAATCTAGTTACTAAGAGTTTAAACTTTTCTCTTTTTGAAGACTTAAGAGCTGATAAATTAATTTTGTTTGTACACACATTACTATCAAATACGTTTTCTCAGTTATTTAAAAAGGATTTGTTGCATTATAATTTTCTCGGTGGCTTGTTAGTTGTACATAATAGTGTATCACATGTTGGGTTTATTTTCTGTTTCAAAATGTACTGTATACAACAAAATGTCGGCATGCATAGTTTCTATACACATGAATTAATAAGGATAAAGAAAAAGGACTGGCAAACTCTATGGGAAAAGACCGTTGCTAAGACCTATATATGAACTAGAGAAAGATGGGTGGCACATTTTTTAAGTGTGGCCATAAACTTTCAAATGCCTTATGTCATTGAATAAGTAAACGAAAAGGAAGAAATATACAAACCTGTGTCAGTTTTGAGTTTATAGAAACTTAGATGGAAGATAAAATTGAGATTATATATTCAACAAGTGGATGTGACTGATTGTAGATGAATAGAGATCCTACATAAGGATAAATAAATCTTTGAATTATTTCATAAAAAATCTTTGAATTATTTCATAAAAAAAATTAATTTTGATTTGAAAATTATAAAATAAAAATAGAATGTTAAATTGTGTCATAAAAATGGTTTAATGGTTTTATATACACATTTAAAAATTCACAAATATCTCGTTATAAGGTTTTGCCCACAAGGGTTTCACACCATTATGACCAGACTTGGGAAATGGCAAAATGACACCAAATGTGCTGTCAAATATCTTTAAAGAGCTACATACTTGACCCCTTTCTTCTTAATAACCCTGAAGGCGTGGGGCTCCATCAGGGCCTTCTCGTCAGAGGCAATAATGATGTCGTACACCCCCTGGTTAAAATGGTTCACTGCCAAACACCTGATGGCTGCTGGGAGCTCTGAGTTGAGTACGCACGTTGGGATGGCAAATTGCTGCAAGAACAGCTTCAGCCTGGAACATTTATGCCATACTTGTAGCAGCTTGGAACAATATTATACTTGTAGACTCCTAAAAGTCCTGTGAAGGACTCCCACAACATTTATTAGTATTCCTTAATATATTTAGTATCAGACTAGGGATGTGTCGAAACCAACTCTCAATTATATCTGAGAAAATACTCGGCCTCAACATTAAAGGTTACTTTTTCCCATACAACTATTTTTTTTTTATTATATTTCGATTTTGTTCCCATTAAAGTCCCTTTCATCACCTCACTAACTGTCCCCACCTTTGAATTTCAAAGTTTGAAGGTCTATTTAAAAATAAAGAAAAAGAGTAAAAAAGACATAGCCACAGTAGAATATTCCCGTAATACTGTTATTTTCGTTCGAAGAATCAATTTTAGTACATTATTCATGAATTTCAGCGATTTAATCCATTTTTGTCTGTCCCTATAATGCATGGGATAAACACGATATTTTGAATTTGGCACTAAAACCTTCTGGAATGTTCCACTGTTCCCCATTAACAGTAGGTGGTGTTGTCCTGTACTTACTAGTTTTTGTTATTTAATTAATTAAAAAGTTTGTATAATATTATTCGGTCAACCTACAAAAATTAAGGTAAATTGTATTGAGTATGTTGATTGCAAGTCACTTTGCTAGCGTTAACATTATTTGAAGTTTTTTAAATAACTAAGCCAATACCAGTTCAGTTGAACGTAAAGGGAGGCAGGAACTAACTTAAATGTTTGTTTGCCGCTTTATACTTATATTATGGTTATGAAACTCAAAGTCCACCAAAAATATCACTTTGCCAATGCTCACTTCACTAACGTTGCTTAGTAACAAAATGGCATCATCGACTTGCTAATGTCAATTACGCAATGAAACTACTGATAGTAATGTAGCTCACATTTGTTAATTAAAATTAAATTTTCAATGTATTATTATTATTATTATTATTATTATTATTATTAGCACCGCGTCTTACTACCCGTTTGGGTTATACACACTTACGCTAATGTGTAATGGTAGGGTGATTGTGAGATGGAATGAAGGACCTACAGTTTAACGTGGAATCCGAACCAAGGTGGAGGCCTGGCATTCCTCACTTCACAAGATGTCTTGTCAGAGGTGAAGGAAGGGTTTAGTAATCAGATAAATCTTTGCCGGGACCGAGGATCGAACCCCGGCCGCCAGCATAGAAGTCTGACACCTTACACCTAGACCGCCAGGTCACCCACAAATTTTCAATGTAATAAGCAATTTATTTAATACAGTGACAGTTAGTGATGCTACAAATATTTGTATTCAAATAAAACTTGTAAGACGTTAGCAATGCAAATATTTGGTTGAAACTTCATAATTTATTACTAAGCATGTGCAAAGCTTCAAAATGTCAAAGTCAAAGGTCAAGTCTCCTTTGCTTTGACTTCAACACCTACAATGACCTTCGCATCTTCGAAAATTTTTGAAGAAAGTATAAAACTTCAATAAAATATTAAGAGATTTGATGTATCTCACTAAATATTATATATATTCCAAAATATAGTAATTTTAGAACCCTAACTAAACAGTATTTTAACACGGACTAGTAATTAAATAACATACAGCGCTAAGGTAAGCATAGATAAAATGCTGGTAAGATTGAAAATCTCTTATAGTAAGTATCACCAACATTATTTTGTAAAAATTA
The DNA here is from genome assembly GCA_902141375.1 of Timema poppense. Lineage (NCBI taxonomy): Eukaryota > Metazoa > Arthropoda > Insecta > Phasmatodea > Timematidae > Timema > Timema poppense. The sequence goes on from CABFOV010002582.1 coordinate 59,799, forward strand.
AAATACCCACCAAGTTGTAGTATCATGTTATAATATCATATACAAACCTTGTTGTTGGGCTATAGTCCTTGATATTCTTCTTTCTCTTTTTAATTCTCTATGATAAATTTATAAGTGCATTTTTAATACAGATGTTTTTCAACAAAAATCCAATCTTCGACTTTGACTTTTCTTCACAATTTTAATCTTCGCTTTGACTTCACTTCCCCTTTTAAAAAGTGACCTTCGCACACCCCTATTTACTTTACCTAAAGACTTTTTATTTATACTTATAGCCTTACTACTTTGACAAAAACGAATAGGAAGAAAATAATTTTAGTTATTTTCTTCACTTTTAGAAATAGGTACTAGACTTTTATTTTTCTTTCTAAAGAATTTTCATGAAAAATGGCTTATCAATGTAGGTAATCAACTAGTTGGAGTGCAACTGTGGAAGTATGAAGAAGTGGGAAGTGTAAAAGTGTGGAAACAAAATAGAAAGGTTTGTTTGTTTGTTTATATCTAGGCCTAACCTAACTATCCTTTCAGGTTGGCTTCCTTTACTATCACTTTAAATTACCTCATAAAGCGAAAAGAGGTTTTCCTTATTTATATTATTAAGTGTGTGAGTTTACATTAGTGTAGTGTTTCTATACTTTCTTGATAAAAAGTTAATAAAATCGATGTTTTAATAAGCTAATATTTCCACAAAATATGTTTCAGTAACTTAATTTACCGTATAAGAAAACATAAGAATCATAAACAATGTGCGTTGTGTGGGCTCTCGTTTTTCATTATGTTTGACATTATTATATTGAGAAATTTACTTCAATTAAATGTTTAATGCTTATAAAAGTTGCTGCTGATACTTTAAAATTAAAAATAATATTTCTAGCAAACAATATGAAATAGTAAATGCTTTTTTAAAATAAATGTGTCAAAGATTTATCTGATTACCAAACACTTCCTTCACCTCTGACAAGACATCTTGTGAATGTGAGGAATGCCAGGCCTCCACCGTGGTTCGGATTCCACGTTAAACTGTAGGTCCTTCATTTCATCTCACAATCACCCTACCATTACACATTAGCGTAAGTGCGTATAACCCGAACGGGTAGTAAGACGCGGTGCTAATAATAATAATAAT